>QVIK01000168.1:31229-78592 GCA_003957845.1 Oidium heveae | reverse complement strand
AAACGATTCTACTAATATAAGTTCTTTGTCTTGTCTTGTCTTGTCCATATCACGTGAAAATATACTACCATTGATATCTTGAATCCTGACAAGTTCAAAAGATTGACCTGGATCAGACTGGCGGATTTCATAAACTGAAAGTGCAGCAAAGCATCCTGTACAACGCTCCCAGTTTGAGCTATCTTCATGAAACTCGTGCTGCATATACTTTGAATCCAGCCCAACGAGTGAGGCAATTATTATGTTAATTTACTCAATATACTTAATTCACTTAATTTGTGACGCAGGAGTCGTAGGTTTTGGAAAATCTTTAATTAAGTGAAATCTTAGATTTGTGCTTTTTTACTACTTTCCTTGCTGTCAAGATGTGGAACAAAGATCATAATCGAAATCTGAAGGCAAGCGTGATCGATTACGGACAGTTAGACTTCCATGCCAAAGCAAATTGAAGTTACAACTAGTTTCAAAAGAAAATCTCTCATATGTAACATTTCAGCGGAATTAAAATTTGTCATACTATAATAATAGATATCAATTCGTGTTGCGCAGGCAAGACATCATCTAAGATATGTCGCGATATAAAATTATACAATGTCTCTGGTGTTAATTTGATCGCCAAAAATCAGGTATATTATCAATGGCAGCGCGATAACTCTAATATGGCAGCGAGACATAGATCAAATTACTCCAGCAACGAAATATGTTTCCGAATCTGAAAACAACCATCGAGATAAGTTTTTTTAAGTCGGGTAACTTACTTGGCCTTGCCATATACATCAACAGTACACTAATTGGTCCTATATCTAGACCCAAAGAGCTTGAAATAGATAGCTCATTCAGAGCGAAGGACTTAGGTCTACCGTAGTTAACTCCTAGTTAAAAAAACAGCAAATTTTGCCTATTGACGGAAATATTTTTTTTGTTCGCTGCTCTGGTGAAGCTTGGTGAGATGGGAGTCCCATTATATTTCCTCCTCTTAGGTGTTATGGGGACACAACGTTATTCGGTCAAGCTCGAGAACGAGGTCACTGATGATAAGTTATATTTATCTATGAAGGTTATCTAACTCCGGGTGAGGTTTCCTAGATATACTGACTAGAATGACTCTGAGCCCGTGATATTACTAGATGTGTAATATCAAGCTCTTCGTGAGTATTCCTAAGTCTGTAAATCTCTCTCTGCATATCNAGGTTTCCTAGATATACTGACTAGAATGACTCTGAGCCCGTGATATTACTAGATGTGTAATATCAAGCTCTTCGTGAGTATTCCTAAGTCTGTAAATCTCTCTCTGCATATCTTCTCTACGATCTATCTATGAAATATTATATATACAATTTATATGATGACTAATACATATGTGATTAGTAATCGTTATTACAGATGACTAACATCTTATTTATAGATCCACGTAATTGGGATCCTCAACCACTCTTCCTCACCTATTTTCGGAAAGAAGGATTGGAACAATGTTTGTTAGCAAGATATATTACATACTTACTCCAATTCTAAGTCGGTTACGATCATTCTCCAGGAGGCGATTACTACCGTACCACAAACTTCTGACAGGATGTCCGTCTCGAACGTAGTGTTAAGGGACGGATAACAATAGCTGTTCGCAAATGTATGTCCAAGTAATGTTTATATTTTATCTAGAGAGGGAAACTATAATACATAATATCAAATATTTATATGAAAACAAAGACGCGTCTCAAGCGCGTCGTGACCGAGTTGAATCATTACATAATAAATTAGTCATAATTCGGAGCCGGATATTTTCCGGATCCGGATCTCAAGGCACAAGCCCGTAACACGTAGGCTGGGAATAGATTTGTGCCGTTATACTTATTTGCTAGCAAGAGACCACCTGGGGATATTATAGAGTAAGTGTTTCCTGGGTGGCAGGCTGCTATTGCCCAGGGCCCATCATTGTAAGGTTCGAATTTACTTGTTCTTTGTCTTACACGAAGTACCCAATCGCCGGGAGCATAAACTCGAATAAGCCCTTTTTTCTCTTGCAAGTAGAAACGTACTTTGGCACGTGCCGCTTTTACACTTGCTACGTAGGATCTTGCTATTGGAGCAGCATGTGACACAGCGAGTTCATGTGCCCCAGCATAATCTTCCTCAGGTGTTGGTTCTCAGGTGTATGAAACGAAATTCGGTTCTTGTTCGGGTGGTTGCGTCCCAAATAAAAGAAAGTAGGGGCTGTATCTAGTAGGTCCTACACGGCGGTTATATATTTGTACTGAATAAGAGAGAGCATCATCCAGAGGTGATTGTGGGTTTTCCATAAAGAATCAGGTGAGGATATTTTTTAGTACACCGTTTGCTTGTTCAACCTTTCCGTTCCCACGTGTACGAGAAGGAGTAATGGCATTTGTGTGAATATTGAATGTTGTTTTGAACGCCGTTGCCTCAATGCCGGTAAAAGAACCTGCATTGTCACTTATTAATTCTTTGGGGACACCAAATGTTTTTATAATGAAATTAAGTAGGGGGAGCGTATCAGTAAAGTTAGTAGAGTTTACAAAGCGCGATTCAAGCCAACCAGTAGAATATTCAATTGCATTCAATATATATTTTGAACTTAACTGGGTATGGTCGATACCCCAGCGGGTCTATGGAGGCGCTGGTGTGATAGGTTGGAGGTCGGGAAGAGTTTGATCAGGAGGTTGCATTAGCTGGTAAGAGCGACACGATCGAACAGCTTCGTATGCCGCAAGTTGTAATTCTGGGTGCCAGTAATGTTGTAGGGTTATTCTAGTTGTCGTGCCGATGGATGCATGACCTTGTGCAATGTGGGTTTTGACAATATTGTCAACAAGGTCAGTATAATTCGGTATTTCTTTAAGAGTAGCGGCACCAAAAGGTCCGGGAGGATCGCCCAAAGGCTTAGGTGAATTAACATTGATTTTATAGAGAAGATTTTGATATACAATAAAATGGGTTCGGGCCCATTTCTCGTCAATCCTAGGAGGCAGCGGGTGGCCAAGGCTTAAGTGTTCAAATATTGATTATAAGTCAATACAGTTGAGTTGTTTAGGTCTTTTGACTATGTAACTGTCTAAGTTGGTTGGATCTGAATCATCGATGGGGTTTTCTGTAGTTGGATTTGTTTTTTCTGGTAGCCGTGAGAGGTAGTCTGCGAGTACGTTGGCTTTTCCTTGTCTATGAATAATATGGATCCCGTAGTGTTCTAAAGCATCAAGAAATCTAACGATTCGCGCCGGCTGTTCGACTTTCTTTCTTATAGTCTTGAGAGATTCGTGGTCCGTAATGACAACAACATCTGTTCCTTCCACCCAATGGCGCCAATGTTGGAGCGCTAACATAATTCCTAGGTGTTCTATCTCTTGAGCAGCATAGCTTTTTAGTGTGTCAGTTAGCTTTTTAGAGAAAAAGGCGACAGGGTGAAGTGTAGATTTAGAATTTTCATTATTGCGCATATGCGGTTGGAGGAGTACTGCCCCAACTGCAATTTGTGAAGCGTCACTTTCAATTATGACAGGAAGACGCCAATCGAATTTACGCAGAACGGGTGTTGAAGTCAAAGCCTTTACAATTGATTTCCATAATTGCTTAGCTCCCGGAGTGAGCACAATTGGTGAATTTTTAGGACCTATAGAGAGGTCTGTGAGGTGAGCCGATAGGTCAGAAAATTTATCAATAAGACTACGAAAATAGCCTGCAGCATTTACAAAGGCGCGTGGTTCTGTTGTTGTGGACGGCATGGGTCTATTTTGAATAGCATGTATCTTTTTAGGATCTGCTGCTACACCATTTTTGGATACAATGAATCCCAGGAATACCCCTTCATTAACAAAGAAACGACATTTTGAAGCATTGAGAACCAGGCCATATTCGACAAATCGGTAAAAAAGTTTATTCATGTGTGAGTGAAGTTCTTCGGCTGAGTTTGCAAAGACACAGACGTCATCTAATAGACCTGTCGTGAAGTTTCTGAATGGTTTGAGAATTTCCTCCATGAAGGCTTGGAATGTCGCAGGTGCATTGCAGAGTCCGAATGGCATCACAGTCCACTCAAAAATACCAAACGGTGTAACGAATAAAGCCATCCTGAAAAATTGTTGGAATTAAAAACCTACAAGTCGGTCTGACGGTGATCGTAGATACAATCGGTGTCAATGTATTTCCCAACTTCTGGAATTTGTGGATCTCTGAAGACCTGATACTGCCACAGTACCTGAACGAGATACAATACTTCAGATATTTCCCCAGCGTGACAATGTGCACCCAATAATACTAGACCAAAATGGAATGTACCCAACAATTCATAAGACTCATAATGACTACATCAACGAGATATATGCTAGGTAATATTCCCGATACTATTTTTGTCGATTGGCCTACCTATTCATCAACTGGTATACCCCTGAATAGTGGGAAATTTTGGGTGAGCTCCGTAAATCCTGAAAGTCAACCAGTTTTGAAAAAATGACGGTGATTATTGAATCACACTGGAGAAAGATCAAGTACGACTTCTTGCACCGATTATGTTGTCCTAGTGTTTATCTACTTGGCTGGGTCCTACAATCATGCGTTGTGCCACAAGTATTGGCGCGAATGAAAGCAATCCCTAACAACAATTATCTAAAGGCTGCCACTTCTTGGAGAAAATCCTTCAAGCAAGGACGGAAGCCTTTATCGGCTTAGCAAGTATAGCCTCAAAGTTGACAAAGTACCACATAAATGCAGTTAAGTAGACATGTACCTATAAAAATTTTCTATTGAGCCGCTTCTTACTCTGTAAATATATATCAAGCTGTTATGAGAAGGTGCTAGATGCTATTATTTTTTTTTCCAGTGTTCGTCACCAGAGATTTAGTCCATTTGGTTATAGTAGCAGCTCATTCTTAGTTCTCGGTATTCGTCACCATATACCATGCTCTCAAAGGATACCGCCAATGATTCTAGGGCTAACTGTTATGGTTATGAGTTAAGAAAAAGTGCAATGGTTCTAACTTATGAGTATGATGGTAAATTTGTTCTTGTTTCAATGTATTTGTATTTTTATATATATTAAAGTAAAGTTAAATTCGATCCACATGGTGAGTGTCTACACACATGTATACATATCATTCTTCCTGAAATCTTACACTATTATTACATGATCAGATAACCTTTAACCTTTATTATCTCATTGGGATAACGGTAGGAACATAACTACACATTTGAGACGTATATAACATAACACGGGATACCCGAAGACGGGATATCCGAACCATTTGTTGTACCGGCAAGTTACATAAAATATGCTAGCTAATCATAGCAGATCTTGCTATACATAACACTCCTCCTGTCAGTAACGACATTATCACTGAATGGTGACGGGTGACTTTGCCTTTGTCAAACAATCTGCGAGTTGATTAGTCGTCGGGATGTATACCACGTCGATTCTTCCTTTTTGATACTCTTGGCAGCAGTAGTTATTCCTGAGTGAGATATGCTTTGACCGTCTATGGTTATCATGATTCTTTATCAGTGATATTGCGGATTGGTTGTCGACATGAAGCTTTATGCAACTAGTTCCGTCAATGCGGTGGCTGGTGCAGATTTCCTCAAAGAGTGATTTCACCCATCTCAGCTCTCGACAGGTTTCAGTCGCTGCTAGATACTCCGCTTCAGTTGTCGACAAGACAACTTCTTGTTGTAGTCTTGATTTCCATGATATTGGGCCGGAGGAAAGCATTATAACATGTCCAGAGGTTGATCGGTTTGTCAACGGGTCTCCAGCGAAATCAGCATCTGTATATGCTTCAAGTGCTGGCTTAGTCGTAGATCTTGTGAAGGTAATACCTCGGTCTGGGTCTCTTGAAATATATCTGAGTATTCTCAGCGCTGCCTGAATATGCTCAGCTCCTGGATTGATTAAAAATCGTGCTAAATGGTTTACTGAAAATGCGATTTCCGGTCGTGTATTGTTTGCAAGGTATTGGAGACCACCAATTATAGAGTTGTACTCCGTTTTCTCTCGTGAGTTGCATTGCTGGATGTTTGGCTCCAGAAGATGCTCAAGTGGTGATTTAGCCGATTTGCAGTCTGCCAAGCTATGTCTTGAGATTAATGTACGAGCATACTGACCTTGAGAGAGTAAATGTGTATTTTGAGTCGAGTTGCTGATATAGATACCCAAAAAGAGGTTAGGGGTGACTGTTTTTAATCTATAAGTTTTGTATAATGCTTTCATGATGTGTTCAATCTTGTTAAGGTCAGGGCCCATGATCTGAAAGTCGTCTATATACATTAGGATAAATAAGTCCTTAGACTCATTTGTGTATAGACATACATCGGAGATTGTTGGAAATAGACCTAGTTTGGCGAGTGCTGCTTTGGTGAGATCTAACAGAGCGCTGCGGCCTGTTTCAATCCATATAGGCCCTTACGGAGGTGAATTACATGTCCCTTTTTTTTTCGAAGGCTCGAGGTATTCCCATGTATAGGCCAAAATTCAAGTCAGGGTTGAGAAATTCGGTTGGTACATCTCCTTGCCTTCTGTACCAGCCTAACTGGTGTGCTAGTACAAGTAGGATTCTCCCAGTTTCTGGTCTTGGGGTTGGAGCAAAAGTCTCTTTTAAATCGATACCCTGTCTTTGGGTAAATCCTTTTGCCGTACAACGGGCTTTCCATCTCTCTATACTACCGTCAGCGTTATAATTTTTCTTAAATACCTATTTGCACTTCATCGGTTTTCAGCTTTCTGGCAGCTTGTGATATGGAATGATGTCGATAGTACCGGTATCCTTAAGAGAACGAAATTCTTCTGCGGCTGCTGCTTTCCATTGTGCTGCATCTGTGCTTATCATTGCTTCTTCCTATGTGGTAGGATCAGATGATACATGAGCAGCTCTTCCATGGTGTAGGAGGCTGTAATCATGTTTCTTAACCCTTCTCCCATGTCTTGTTTCTACTATTTCTGACTCAGGAGAATGTTGTCGCTTCTGGCCTGCAATTGGAGGCACGGGTTGCCATCCCGTCATGAGGAAGTCTAAAGGGTCTTCTTCTTGAGTGACTAGTCCCGTCTCTCCTGATTGTGGCTCCCTCTGGACTTCCGATTGTTGTTCAACACTAAGCGTAGCTGATACGTTATTTTCAATACTAGATTCTTCATGTTGATAGCTAGTATCTGTTTCAAGCGGCATTAAATCCATTTGCGAGTGTTGGATATGCTATTTAATTGGTGATGGATAAGTTAACTGAAGTTGTGTTGTCTGTGCTGGTGGTGAGATTGGTAGGTCTTCGTAGATTGGTGCATCATTAGTTGTTGATATTGATTGCGGTGAATGACACAGTTCTTTTTGTAACAGCGAAGTATGTTTTTCTGGACTAGCTGGCTCAATATTTGTGTCTTTTATCGGGGATGATTCGGTGGTGTCACATTCTGACGGAGGCTGTTGATACTCCCCCTCAAGCTGTGAAGTGGTTTGAATGTTGCGAGTCAGAGGTGCAGTTGATGAATTCTGTTCTATGAGGATTGGAATGGGGTAAGTGCAATCATAAGTAGACTGTTGTCGATTACCTGATTCTGATTTATCACCAAACATAACATCTTCATTGAATGTAACATGAGGTGTGAAGCTAATTGTCCATTTTGATCCTTGGGATGTTGTCTGTTGAGGATGATAAACAATAAAGTTTTTGGGTGTGTTTTGTTGGAAGCCCAAAAACCAGCCCTTTGTAGCTCTTGGTTCAAAGTTCCCTAGCTTGGGACTGATGAGTTTGTAAGCTCTACAGCCGAATCATGGTAGGTTTCTAAAATCAATTTTATCTACATGCGGTTGATTGAGGCCTTGCAAGAAATCGATCAATGGAGTATTCTTAGTTCGTAGGCAGTACAGTCTATTAGATATGAATCACGCGTGCTGGAATAGCCAGGGCCAAAATCAAAGAGGCATACCCGCATCGATGAGTGCTGATCGTGCGATTCTCAGGATGATTTTGTTGGATGATTTAGATACTCCATTCTGCTCTGGTGTATCGGGAGCTGAAATTTTGGTGCGTATTCCATGTTGATCACAGTGAGCTTTGATCCGGAAGAACTCCGATCCTCCATTCCTGAAGATGGTTCGAACTCTTTTGCCATATTGATGGTTTGGGCTTCTATCTACTGTATGAGAAGTGTTGCAATTTGGTCTTTAGTTTTTGTGTTAATTGCTCAACGCATGCGTGTCTTAGCATCAGTGATTATTACTACATATTGTAGCCTGTTGATAGCCGTTGTAATTTTACCTACAGTGTCTATAAATATTTCATCTAGTGGTTCATTCGGAGTTAGTCTTGGCTCTCTAGAAACAAACCTTTGGGCCTTGCTCAAATGGCAAGTTTCACATATAGTTAAGTCACTCATGTTTATTCCTTCAAGGCCTTTGGGACATTCTGCAGTTTTCTTTAAGATATTCTGCGCTATATGCCCTAATATTTGGTGCCATCGTTGAGCATTTACACACGGTATTCTTGCGATACTCGGGGCAGCTCTTATGGATGAGTGGTTGTTTGTTTAGTGTTAGGAGGATTTATGTAGTATACATCATTTTACGGGTAAGATAAGCCACTGGTCTGAGAGATTGTTTATTTCGCCTTTGAATTAGTAAAGATTTGTTGAAGTCAGCAAAAACATTTGATAGTCTTTCTAATCTTCCAGCTGATATAATATTACAGGAGGAAGTGGGAGAGTAAAGGGCGTCGTGTAGGTGAAAAATGGTATTCCCTAATTTCAGTTGTGCGTTGCCTCGCTGATGCAAGGACGCAGCTCCAACTGCTTGGTCAAATTTGAAGGGGTTGGAGCAAGGTTTAAGGTCACAGAAGAAATTCTTTTGAGAGACGAAATGGTGCGATGCACCAGTGTCATAGATTGTAGGGGTTTTATTAGCACGAGCAGATGCAACTAAGATACTATCTTCGCTATCACTATCTGAATTAATCGTGATTTTAGCTCCATTTCCTTTATCTTTTTTATGCTATCATTCTTCTTTCTTTTCAGTGCTAGCTCCGGATGTTGCTTAAAGCAGTCTTTATTCCTATGTCTATGCCGGCATCTTGTACAGAATGATTCGGGATCTAGGTCATGGTCAGATGATTCGGTTGCAGCGATATCATATTGATAGGCTATGCTCGATTTCCTGCTGTTGTTCGGAGTGAAGACATCATTGACTGTAGCGATGTGAACCGGTTTTCAGAGTCGCATACTTTTGTTTCTCTCCAGGTTGCAAGCCAGTCGATATATTTGGTTCCTAAGATAAAGATAGCAGCAGCTGGGCCTGGATTTATTGTGTGCACGCTTCCGTTTGCACCAGCGTTGTCTGTATCTCCAAACGAAAATAATTCAATCCTCTCTGGACAAAGAAAAAAGCAAAGAGCTTTTGAATGGACTCAGGTTTATAGATGTCCATTGTCTGGCCATTCAAGGAAAACTGAGATTTAGAGTAGTGATAAGTCCAAATATGTAAATAAGCCTTCTCGAAAAGTTGGATGCACAGCTGTAATTAAGGTACAGAAAAAGATAAATTGTAACACTTTATTTGTGATTTTCAAAAATTTGCATACAGGGCACCAAGTAGGTTTTTCGTGATTTCGTAGAAAGTGTGACCGACCCATTTCAATTAATCAAAATTAGCTCAACTCTTTGGAGACTTTGCAGCTACTGGGCTCAGTTTAGCTGCTAAAATTTGGCTCAAAAAACTTGTGACTCTTGGACTGAATTGGCAGTCCATAAATAATTTGATTCGCCCGTCTGATCTGGAACTAAGTCGGGCAGAGTCATTAATACATGATAAAGGATAGGCAGTTGAAATCACCAAACTTTATAAAATCGACAGAAAGCACTATAACTATTGCTGTACAATGCACTTAAAACAACCAGCCCGACTTCATTCCGACTATTGGCAGAGTCTCGAAATCTACTGTAATTCAATTCGTAAGGCTGGAGGACTTGCTGAATTACGGGAAGTGCCAGGTATCAAGGGTACCGATGAGAGAGTGTTTTACTTTTCTTTCTGTACAGAGTGGCAAATTGATCTTTTTTTACGATTCCACAATCGTATTCAAGGATCCAACGCATAATATATATCTTGATATAGAGTTCAACGACCGAAAGGCATATTTGTACCCTATACTAAATAAGCATGACGAGGCTGGTTGTGGCATTCCGGTTGCTTTCATGATAACCAATTCAGAGAGCCAGTGGCCATTGACAAATTGGCTGGTGTGGCTCAGGGATAGCATATAATTTCCTAACCCGCCAACATTCATGATTGATTTTTCTGGCACGGAAATAGTCTCTATCAAGAATTCTTTTGAGAGCTCTCGGATGCGCATGTGCCACTGGCACATGTTTCGAGCGATGGAACGGTAAGTCAAATCAAAAATTAACTTGTCAACTGAAATTAAGGAACCTGAAATAAAAAATATAGAGCTGATAAGAGATGCGATGGGTGGTTTTCGAGAAATTGCCCAAACTATTAATCAGGAGGAATTCAACAGGGCTTTGACGTCTTATCAGGATAAATATGCTGATCAAAAAGACTGGATTTGTTATCTAAAGTCACAATGGATGACACATGTTGAAAAGTGGTGTATGGGAAACTCTCAGGTAAGGTGATATCCCATCATATTAACAAGACTTTAAATCTAATATGGAAATTCTAGGATATTCTTGGTATTACCACTAATAATTATGTGGAATCATGGCATTGTACCCTAAACGAATCTTATCTATGAGAGCACAGAAAGCGTCGTAGTGATGAGCTTGCTTGTGCCTTGCCCCAGAGAGTCTTACCCGACTTTAGGAGGAAAGTAATCCGAGTCCTCTTAGACTTTGATCGAAGATCGGATTCCAAGATTAAAAAACAACAGCGCGAGAAAGGTAAGGCTTTGACAGACGAAGAAGCCAAAAGCCTCGTGTTTCGCGAAGCTGTTCCTAAAGAAGATGGTGAGCACTTGGAAATTATCTTCGTTCGTTCTCGAAATTCTACGCTTCCATACTAAATTTCTGTCAACGCCACATGTTCAAATTCCAGCTGCTCTTGCAAGTTCCTTTCATCGACCAAAACAGCTAGCAAACATATTTTCTTAGCCGAACGGATACTAGGATTTGGCATTTTTTACTCTACCAGGGGCAATGAAAAAGCTGTTGATCAGCTAGTCAATCAGCAGAACGCACGGGAAAAGGAAGCTGATCATCAAAGACTCAGTGATATAAAGATGATAATTAAACAGACTATGAGATTATTCTTATCTTCTATACATAATTTGGGAGAACAATCGAAAAATTCTCGAGAAGATTATCAAATAGAACAAATGAAAAGATTTCTCCAATCGTGCGAGTTTTTGAAAAGAGTATGCGATGGTGCGGAAAGTTCATGGAACTAAAGACCACGAAGGTAAGTCAAAGAAAAAATTATAGAAGATATACGTGGAGGAATAAGAATGGCAGATTTTTTTTGTATGTAAAGAAATCAAATAAGTGTAATAATTATCATAGACATTTGTTTTAAAATTTGCATCCACTGAAAAAGCTTCCTGAAACTATCCTCTAATGAAAAAAGTAGTAGGCAAAATAGTCAAGTAAAAAGATCCGAGATCGTTTGGTAAATCATTTCCGTCGGGGGCTTAATTTGGAATAAATAATGAGAAATACTTGTCAGTTTTTTCGAGTCCCTTCTGCAAGTCCATGGTATGAGCTATCTAGATAATATCAAGTGTACTGTGCTAAGAGAAAGAAGGAGAATCATGAATAATTACGTGGTGATGATGAGTGTGCATTGTAAATTTTGAACAATGGTGTTCATATCACGTGACTAAGAGCTACATTGATTGATATTTGCACACCTACCTTTTGACTAAATTCACGTTATTATTTATTGTATATCCATTTAGTAAGTGAATGAGGCATGAGTAAGACCATACCTGTAAATAGGAAGCTACATATTTAGTCAAAATCTACACAGCTTTACATTGAATTTACGTTCCTAGCAAATTTTAATCACAACCATATAGTTATGTACCCATCAATCATTAATGATATTCGATTCTACTCTGACCTAAAAACACTCCTATCTCTGGAAATGTAAAATTTAGACTTCAACTAAAGTTATAAACTGGATTTAGTTCAGCTGGAATTCTGGGTGCAAGCCTCCCTAATAGTTGAGTAAATACAACATATTAGTTGGAATTTCTTATTTCCTTAATGAAAAAAAAAATATATATATAGACGCGTTTGTGTACAGTTGCCTCAGGCAATATAAACTCTAAATGTGCCAGGCATTTTCAACGACTTTGAGAGGAGAAAAGTAGATGATCAAAGTCTATTCCCTATGGTGAGTTTCATTCTGTTATATAGAACTAAAAAGGAGTAGTGTTCTTCCTCCACTCATGACAAGAAAAGTCTTAGCATTAGCATCAGCACAAATCGCTTGAAATAAACAAGTAGGCTGTGTATCACGTCTTGCTAAGTTATCGCTCAAAGATCTGCTAATAATTAATACGAGAGGTTTAAGTTGGTATACTCATGATTGCTTGGATTGACGTACCCAACCCCAGTATGAAGGACAGGAATAAATTATCTACAGCAACCAACACTTCCGATTGTCATTGTAAAAGAGACAATTCAGCCTTGCATATTAAATGCCCCGCAAGGCTTCACAAAGCAAACTGCTTTCGCTAGGCTCTGATTGCAACTTTAAGAAATAGTATACACATCTTAACCGGGATCAAACCTACCGTTTTATTACAGCCATTTTTACAGCAATTGACCCTAAAAAAAATCATGGCTTCCTCAGAAAAAGCAGCAATACCAGATACAGATAATGCTTCCACTGCAGTATCAAAGAAAGGGGCGAAGAAAGCCGAAGCTAAAGCAAAGAAAGAAGCCGAAAAAGCACGAAAAGCAGCTGAGCGTGAAGCTTTAGCTGCAATAGAAAGTGCTAATTCCAATGAGGATAAAGCTAAACTGAATTATGGCTGTATAAAAAACTCGTTAAAGATTGCCTCAAGACCTATTCATCTTCGGGATCTTACAGAAGACCATGTGGGCTCTACTCTTAAGTTGCGAGCCTGGATACAAAATGCTCGTATGCAAGGTGCCAAAATGGCATTTTTGGAACTAAGAGAGGAAGGCTCGTGGACAGTACAGGGCGTGGTAGCTGCGAATAGTGAAAGCACTGTAAGCAAGCAAATGGTCAAGTGGATTGGTGGGTTAAAACTTGAAAGTTTTGTGCAGATAGAAGCCGAAGTCAAAAAACCTCTCGAACCTGTTAAAAGTTGTAAGGTTAGTGAGATTGAACTTCATCTAGTGAAGCTATATCTAGTTGCTCCAGCACCAGAGATGTTGGGATTGGGACTCGCAGTTGCTAATAGGGCTGTGGGTCGGCTTGATGAAGAGGATTCTACCGAATCTAATATTGAAGGTAATTTTATTACTCTATGGCTTTTTAGTAATCACTAGCAGAGGAAGCTAATAAAGTTAGTAGGCATGAGTTTAAATGATGCAATCCCTCTTGCTAGCTTAGCAACCCATCTAAATAATCCTGCCATGCATAAGCGTGCTCCCGTTAGTCAGGCAATTGCAGATATCCGAATTGCTGTAGAAGATCTATTCTGCGAATATCTCCGTGAAAGACGCTTCAAACGATTTCATCCACCATCTCTAATTGGTGCTGCATCTGAAGGTGGTGCTAACGTATTTCGATTGCCATATTTTGAGAAAGAAGCTTTCCTGGCTCAGAGTCCTCAATTTTACAAGCAATTCGAGATTGCCGGTGGTAGGAAAAGAGTCTTTTGTGTCAGCCCCGTCTTTAGAGCTGAAAATTCAAATACACCTAGACATATGACTGAGGTGTGATCAGATAATTGTTTAATTCAAGAGTTTTTCAACTAATTTTAGTAGTTCACCGGTCTTGATCTTGAGATGGAAATTGAAGAGCACTATCATGAGGTTATAGAGATACTTGAAGGAGTATTCTTGTATATTTTCAAGGAACTATCCACTCGGTACCGTGAAGAAATTGAGGTCGTTCGATCTATTTATCATTCTGAAGAGCTCCTTTTACCTGAGCCGGGTAAAGAAGTTAGACTTACATTCGCCGAAGCCCAAGCTCTCCTACGAGCAGAAGGACCCGAAGAGTTTAGGCATGTTACTGATGATGAAGATATGTCTACACCACAAGAAAAGGCGCTTGGAGCCTTAGTCCGAAAGAAGTATAAAACCGACTTCTACGTCCTTGACAAATTTCCTACTGCGGCACGACCATTTTATGCGATGCCCGACCCTGAAAATCCTGCAGTAACAAATGCATATGATTTTATGATTCGTGGCCAGGAAATATTGTCAGGCGGTCAGCGTATACATCTCCCAAATGAATTAGAGGCTTCAATTAGATCAAAAGGCCTAGATCCTAATCAGCCTGGTATCAAGGAGTATGTCGATATTTTTAAAAGTGTAGGTGTTCCACCCCATGGTGGTGGTGGTATTGGATTGGATAGGGTTGTAGCATGGTACTTAAACCTACCAAGTGTACATCTTGCTTGTGATTACCCAAGAACACCCAAGAGATTAAATCCTTGAAAATATTTCTCAATCTTTTATTTTTTGGCTATTTCTGATTGAAAAAGAATAAAAAATCGAAGGGAAGATTTGACATTTAAAAAATTATGAATGTCTTATGAAATAATTTACTAAATATTTAAAAACTCAGAAGTTCTTGATGAAGTTGATGGTGTATGTACATAGATGAGAAACAAGATTAGTGATGTATTAGGCTTGGAGTATAAATCTATCATGGATGAATGGAAGCAAGTGAGTATATCGGACCTCTGACTTTTACAAGATACCATTAGTACTTGATAAAGAGATCAGAAATCCTTCTAAGAGAACCGAAAATTAGAGGTATTATGCGAAACCTGAGAGCAGGTCAGTTCTATATACCGGCGACGCTAAGAATTCGTCAATGACATTTGAATCGTATGACGCTAGATATCTCCAGGGACTTTCTCACGATCTCCCTCTAGAATCTCTTCAGCTACCTTTGACCCTTAAAACCCCCATAACTCAACTAAATATCTTTCACAATCGAGTTTTCCTTCGCCTTGGACAAGAGCTCGATTGGTGCAGAACTATCGCCTGTATCAATTCGTGAATAATTAGCTCTATAAGTTGCCATCTCACTGTCATTATCTGATATCCTAGAGTCTGCCCATGCAGGTTGGGTTTGCGCAAGTCTTTGCTGCATAAAAACTTGCGAGAATACCTTAAGTACTAGGAATAGTTTCTTTCCATCGGGAGCGAAAATTGAACCAGCTAACCATTGGATTCTATTAATCAATGTTATTTATCCAGCTTCTCTACTACCCTTTGCTCTCTACATTGCCTCTTTTAAGTAAACGAGGAGAGATTATTATTGATTTAAGTGCACGAGCTTCTCGAATAATTGGAATTTCAAACTGTTTGCATTTTACAGAAAACTTATGTGATTTATTTTGAGTTTATTTAATTGAAAAAGGTAGAATAGTAATCCTACAATTAATAAAACCAATTTCTATCTGGTACATCATCATGTTGCTCATAATACAAGTCTTATATATAGATGAAAACTTTTGATTTAACTTTTTTTAATTCGTACCCATTAACCTATTATCATTCCATTCATACCGGCCATGTCACCCTCTTTAGCCGCGATATCAAAGTAGCCATAAATTATACTAGATTTAGGTTAGTACGAGTAGAATCGAAGTTGAACTACAAAGGAACATACGTTACAGCCAGTAAGATACCAGTACCGGATCCCAAGGCACCAAGCAAATCACTTGCAACTGAGAGACCTCCAATACAGGCTCCACCAAATGCAGCAGCTGTTGGGATAATGCGTTTTAGCTCTCTGTACATGCTCTGCTCTCGATGGCCAGCCATAACTAATCCTTGATCTCGTAGCTGCTTTGCAACATCACGTGGACTGGAGCCAGAAACTTCGATCCAGGTCTTTGAAAAAACAGCACATGCAATGAGCATGTAAGCAATATAAACCGCTGTGTGGATAGGATCTAGTAGAGCTTCCGTAAAATTCAAGGGAGGAGACATGTAGTATGCTAGGCCAGAGACGGCAAAAAGCTGTGAAGATCCTTCTTTAGGCTCCCAAGTGCCAACCAATTTTACGAGAATATTCTCAGAAAATCGTGAATATAGCATTTGACTAATCAAGAAGACGTTAGAGGATAGAGCAGATTGGAGCATAATAGGCATATTTGATGTGTAGAACAAGCGAACTGGGTATGATCCACGAGATCCACGTTGGCGGGATGATTTGACTGGAATCTCGACACGAAATCCTTGTAAATAAATCACCGCTGCAAACACAACTAAGGTTGCCAGAAGATTCAAGATGTTTGGAAGATTTTGCCTATAAAAAGCCTCTTGAAGAGCACGTTGTTTGTTGGGCCAGGTAAAGAGAAGATGCACTAGTGCGATAACAGCTCCTTCAAATTCTGGTCCACGACCGGTATTAAGAGTTGTTGGAGAAAAGGCTTTCCATACAATTGACTCGCAAATATTTGTGGCGATAAAAAGAGATATTCCACTTCCTAGACCATACCCTTTTTGAAGAAGCTCATCGAGAAGAATTACAATTAAACCAGCGACAACCAATTGAAGAATGAGAAGAAATACAACGCCAGCGCCAAGATCGGATGGTTGACCATAAAGTCCAGTAAATACGTAGACCGTGGCTTGGCCCATAGACAATATAATGGCAAAAAGCTTCTGGGTAGTTTGATATAGTTCACGATCCGACTTCAAATCGAGATTGATGTCAATTAAATGGGTGCCCGCGAGAAGCTGAAAGACCATTCCTGAGGAGATAATAGGGGTGATACCCAGTTCCATCAAAGTACCTCTATTACTTGCCAACATCATTCTAAGCCAGTATAAAGGATCCGAGGTGTCTGATGATACAATTCCATATAGTGGGATTTGACTCATGACCAAAAATATCAATAGTGTTAATCCTGTCCACATCAACTTTTGATTGAAGGGCACCTTTGTCTCAGGCTGCTGCACCTCAGGAAGAATTGGTGAGAAGGGTTTAATAAGATCGAGGAACCGAACTATGTAGGCTCTCATTAGCAACCATATTGAAAGAAAAAATATCGTTTGCGCCAGAGCATCACTTACGGCCACTCATCCTCGCGGTGTCTAATGTTTTCTCAGATCTATGGTAAAGAGATTAGGTGTTTGAGCGACGTTTAAACCGTCGGCTCTGCTCATATACTCACAGAATAAATTGTGGTGATTAGTTGACACCAAATATCCCGTAACAAATTTATCTTGAGAGGCTAATGTTCTCAAAGATGTGGCCTCAGTGATGACAAGGATTTTTGTACATCACGTGGATCATAATCCATGCGTAAAAACATAACAACCTGTTCTATTCTCACTGATAATAAAAAAATGCGCTAATTAGCGAGCACTAAGAGTTAGTTAAATAATACTTATCAATTCTTACACTACTATGGCCATGGAATTCGAAGCACCGCTTGAATTAAGACAGGGATTTAAGCTCTGTAGAATTTCCAGTCTAGCCTGATTCATACATGATCTCTTCGTTAAACTCCAAAATTTATACGGCAAAATTTGGCCAGATAGATCATTCGAAGCACAGGTCCATTTTTTTATTTCTATTATAGGTTCTAAGCCTGATTTGTAACATTAAGCGAATTTTCTATATCAATAAAATACACAACTTAAGATGGCTATTGATTGATTGATTGATTTTATTGTCTCTACTGAGTCTATGACTATGAACGATGTTGTAGGTCCTCTCTGCGTATAGGCCTGATGTACCTATACCTCGGGTAGTATATACCTTCCTATGCCTACTTCAAAATCTCTGTTCGCCAGTAATGCCCGCATAAGCCCTCATTCGATCACACACTAAGAGGTGCACTTTGCCCTTCATTATTTTTCCTCTCCAGCCAACCAAACGATGACCATTTGTGGGTGTGTTGCTACCGGGGAAAATTGCAAAAGCCACTGGGTACGGGGCTCCCCTAATACCGACATCAGGATTAAATCCGAAAAGATAGCTACCCTTCTGAAGCGTTCAGAGAGGCCGTCCAGCTGTGCGCAGCAGGCTTGTATATACCTAATAGTCTCACTCTAACCTTCCTGGCCTCCTCTTTCCCCCACTCATGATTCGTACCTTGGAACAAATCAAAAGTCGTGAAAAGACGTCAGAAAAGTCTTGGTATAGAGTATTAATTATGAAGTAGCCTAGCCCAATCATGAAATATCATTACACACGTAGGATAATCGAGTAACTCTTGTAATTAAGATGATCCTCCTGGCTAGTAAGTTGGATTAATAGATTTTAAGTAACAAAATTATAGATTAGTCGAATGATTTGTTTAAAAGGTCGAAAGGGTGTTGGACTATGCTTTTGTGAACTTTTTGAATACCCTCCGATGGGTAGCATATGTTGAATGTAACGAGGGCTTCTCTAACTACCGTTTTAGCGTTCTGTACCACATTTTCCCTCCTCTTGCCCGGAATCTTTGACATCATTAATTTGTTTTATGGATTATCGGATTATCGGATTCATATCTTTGAGGGTCAGGGGGATAAACTCAGCTAAAAGTTGATAAGGGAATTGACTCACTCTTAGCTTTCCAGATTCTCATTAGAGAGCTGGAGGTTAGTAGAGGACATCACATACAGGTATTGAGTCGTCGACCCCCTTAAGATGGCTAGAATCTAGTAGGCCCACCGTCAGCATCCATAACAGGCCGGCATCTTTCTGGCATGGTCCGAATAAGACTAATAAGGTCTCCTGATGTCATATTATCCCACGCCTCCTTCAAGATCACAAGTAGCTGGTTGTATGAGCTGTGCTTTCCATCATCTAAATCTGGATAGTGGAAATGAATGAAATACTTCATTATATTCCAAACTAATTCTATTGAATTTAGATCTAGAGGGTATAGGGACCATTTGATAGATGATTTGTTTCTCTGTTGAAATTCTTTCATTTTGTAAGCCAAGGAAAATGATTTGGCGTTTTCCTGCATTACAGAAAGATTTAGTCTTAAGCGGACCATGCCATCAATGAGGGGGGGATTCTTGTAGCAGTTACGCTCAGAATTAATCGATCCCCATTCTTTCTTCCAAAATAATGATGACCCATTCTCCAATCAGGCAAGGCTGCCCCGAAACATCCAGCTAGGTCGCTTCCTGAAGGCGTCCACCACGCAGGTCTCATCATGCCTTCCGCCAGACTTAATTCACTGATAATTCCTGTACATAATAAGAAAGAAAAATGATTGGACCAACAATTTGAGTTACAAAAGTACTTGAACACTGGCCATCAGTTGCTCAAGTTTCATCTGTCCAAAGAATGAATATCCAGTCTTCAATCGTCCAGTCAAGGAGAGCTTCAGCCCACTCTTTCCGAGCCTTTTCAGTTAATTCAATTAGCCGAGGCTTTGCCTCAGTTTTACAGCGTGAAATTCTTCTCCTCTTGAGAGCTTTTTGCTACACAAACTCGCTTACGCCTCAATGCTTAAAGAGATCCGCAGCTAATTGGAGAACAGTCATCTACATGAAAAAAAAACTCCTCTAACGCATCGATTTGCGTCAATGAGAGTTTACATTTTGGATCAGGTCGTTTTTGGGGTTGATTTTCTTGGGTTCATATGGCGTGGCCAACTTGATAAATAGACACATTCAATTGCTGGGCAATTTCTCTACGCTTCATGCATGAGTCATTTAGAGTTTTGACATTTGAAATTTTCAGTAATAATTAACTTAGATCTTCATGTGGAATAAAACTTCAAATGGAGGATTTAGTCTCTGGTTAGAGGTGAGCAACGAGTTGAAGGGTCCATCTGTTCAACATCTTTATTAAATTTATGATTACCGTTATGAAAGATCTTAGCTTTTGCTGATATAATCTAAGATTTTGGTATTTTGTCAGCCAAGTGATATTTAGGAGTAATTGGATATTATCGAGAATGAATTTTGGGTAACGTCGAAGTACAAGGAAATCAAAAATCCCTGGTGCGAATCTCTGCTTGAACCTAAGGCCTGAACATATATTCAAGGGTACACCCCTGAAGCAATCTCACATATCGGTTGCTTCGGATACCATGGGAATTGGTGGATGCTTTGATGAAATACAATTTCGCTTACATGATCACGTGGTAATTATAACGAATGTGTTTATTTATTTGGGTCGAAGTACCACATTCGCCGGCAAAGCCGAAATCTTTACCTTCATGCGGTGCCGGTGTAAACGCCCAGTATGCTTTGAATATCTGGGATAGCCAAGAAGATCCGCACAGTCCTCCCCTTCATGATCCCCATTCATCACCGCGGGTCTCAATCTTCTTCGTTTTTACAACACGTTCCCCTCTGTGTTACGGCTTGTAAGCCGAGTGGTTGGTTCCCTGTAGCCTGCGATATCTAACGCAGGCAGTAGACCAGGGTAGATATAAATGTACCCAGAACTTTCCAGAAATTTTTAGAATATTCTACATGTCGACTATGCCGAAAAACACAGAAGTCATCAGAATATTATTATATATTGTTAGTCAGCCTCAAGAGGACATACGGGGACATCATTTGAATTAATAGACATATGTATATAATAATTTACTACTAGGAGAAAGGACCCTCGTAGATGAAAATAGAATGCCATCTCATACCTAAAATTACTCATGCTTTATCTATCATGTCTATAACACTGAACACCTCTCTTCCACGAATCACCCACGATTGACCCAGGGAATGGCGAGAGAAGGGCTCAATATTTCTAAATCACAAACTCTAATGAAAGTAAGCTGTTGGTATAAATGGTCAGGCGCTGAGTGGACTCTATAGGGGTGGCAGGTCAGATTCCTACGTAGCTTATTAGGGGGGCACCCGGCTGCTCGTCGTAAAAGAGTACGGGTGGAATGGCTGAGGTTTTCCTGAGGAGTTTTTTCCCACTGGGTTTGCTCGTCAGGTTTTCCCTCAGCCCGTGACCTTTGGGTAATGGCGAATGCGTTCCTACCTATCTATCTAGTACTTGATTTATCTCTTTATTTCACAGGAATGTAACATTCATTAAACATTCTCTGTACTTCAAATATACTAGGTATCGACACTCCAGGTTGGTGTGGTTGATACCTCAGATCTCCGGAGCGATCAACTTTGGCGTCCTTTGCCCAATTGGGTATTTGTAATTAATAGCACAGCATTTATTTAGTTAGACGTTAAATAACAAACAAACAACGTACAACTTTCGTTTAAATTATGCACCTGAACTAATTTGTAAGTGATCATCCAACCAATGGAAGTCTACTTGAGTGGTATATATGATATTATAGATGTTACTTTAAAAAGCTCTTTAATCCAAGCCTAATTACGTGATCTACAAATTGAAAAAAATCGAACCCAGCTATCACTTACTGACTAGCACTAAACCACATTAAGAATCGGACCTTGACTAAGCAGCTTGCGAAATGGGACATTTTATATTGAAGAAAATAGTTTGTATCTTTATTTATCAAATAAAATAAAATATTTGTAAAACCAATGTAAAAATCCATTTGAAGTCGTTTCATCTTTATATCTCAAAATTTAATGCAACGGTAGTAATTTTTTTAAACAGATTAGGCAGTGTTCAATGCGCCAAGCTCAGAGATCGTGTGTGGATCAACCTGCTTCATGGAGCAAGACATACCAACAGCGCCTGTCACTAGGTCAGGAGCAATGTCCAGTTGGCTGTTTAAGCCAGCTAGTGACATTGAAGAAACCACCTAGCTATCGTCAAGTTCGTAAAATGACTATAAAGATTCTTCTAATTCAAGGAGGCAACATACTACTTGATGATCAGTGGATTAAGAGATTTCTCAAACATAATCCATCGATACAGACATCAACAGCCTCGATTCTTGGACGTGCTCGAGTCGAAGGTGCAACTTATGAAGCAATAGAAAAATTTCATGAAATCTTCAATGACGTGAAGCGAATGTACCAGATCGATATCCACGGATTGAAGAAAGATATGAGATACGCCCATGCGTAATTTTCAAAGGCGAAAATCTTGAGAGCTCATTATATGAGGAAAACAACCCCAAATGTGTAACACGACGTTTTCAAACAGTTTGACAAGTAAAAGACTCGGACCAATCTGGTTGCAAAACGTATTATTCCAGAAACAACATCCTCAGTGCTGTCACGATGATGACTATTGCTTCTTGATAGGCATGATAGTCATGATAAGGTTGAGTTACAAATGCAATGCGAGCAAAATCAGGAGCACATTATCCACGAAACGTACATACATATCATAATCTCCAGCACACAGATTTAAGTTTTTCCTTATCTCTAAAGTCTCGGTATTGTGAAATCCCGAACAAATTTACTTTTATAAGCTACGGTTCACCATCAAAGAGAAATAACTTTTTATCTTGCTATCATGAAGCGAGAGTTTCTCGTCTTATAGGGACTCAAATTCGAGCTGGATGGGATGCTACGGACTTAATCTATGGAATCCTCAAGAAAGACTTGAAATAGATTCACACGAAAACCCATACTTCCACCAGGTACACCTAAGCGCCCCTGAGAATTCTTAGGTCCTGAAAGGACACTAACTTCAGATTGCAGCAAATACATCGCATACTAAAGGGCCACAGAGGTTTAGGAAGATCGAACATCTTAGAGAGTATACTTTTAAAGGCCTTGGATAAAATAGACTATGGAACATCTCAATATACTCAGATTTTTATTGAGAATAAAGCACTTAGAGCTTTGATTGCTTTTTCAGCTACAATAAAAGAAGTGTAAGGTTAGAAAGGATACGAATACAGGAATTTGATTTTATTTGGTAACTAATGATCCAAACAAATTTCTTCAATATAAAATGACCCACTTCGCATGCTGCCCATTCATGGCCCGATTCTCAATGAGGTTTAGTGCTAGTCGGTAGGTGGCTATTCGATGCTCATATGCTACAATATTCTTGCCTACTGCAAGTTTCTGCTGCCAATCAGCCACCTTATTTTTTAGGAGAAGCTCTTAAATAACTCAGAGTTGATTAATTTAATACGTAGCCAAAATTTACAAGTTTTATTTATTTGACATGAATATTTTCAATGGGTTATCTACATGCTAAATAAACTTTTTATGTCACTACAGTAACTAATATAATGAGCCTAAAATGTGGGAAGTATATACACCTCATCCCTGCAGGTGTCAAATTGAGAAAACCGGGTGTCAGCAAATGAGGTCTCTTGTATTATTTCAGTACTACTATACTACTCTACCCTGATTGGGTCTAAAGCGAGACGCTCGGACCAGTTGTCTCCTCGTATGTAAATAAAGATTGCTTTGTTTACTATTAGATCTTTGGCTCTAGACTCCAAGAGATGTATTGTTGTAACCACACGCTTTAGTTTTTGGACTCATCAGTCACAGTAGGGAAGAACTGGGCCAGGTGCTTTACAAAGCGCCACATCTTAAATATGGTTTGTCCAAAAGAAACCCCAAAATCTAAGGAAGGTCCTAGTGCGGGCTTAATTAAAAGCAGTGAGCTCTTCAATAAATTAGAAACTGTCGCAAGGGACAGAGTGTCTCGATCTTGAAGATATTTGGAACATAGATAGGATCGATATTTATAAAAAGACCGCGTAATTTAGTGACGATAGTATTATGATTGAGTGACCATATGGGTATTGAGAACCTACCTCGATTGAGGTTATGACTTTTGGAGATAACTCATATTAATTGATTAATGAATGTATATTATCTATGGTTTTCTATATCATCTATACCACAAGGAGGTTGAAGGTAACTATATACATTCTCTCGATCCTCGTCCATATTCAGGATTCTCATGGTATTGTCCAGTACGCCCCTATGATCTCCATACAAGAATAATCCACAATAATGTACACGATCCGCATTCGTATCTATGATATTCTGATTCAGATTTATTCATAAGTTGTACCTTGTTCATACTGTATATTTATGTAATGCATAAATATACATTCATGGCAGTCCCTGTAATGTGTGATACCCCTGGAACATAACAGATAGATATCACATCGCCAAAAATCTACTATTTAAATTACTGGTCATCATTAACTAGTCCACACATCTTACATGTTGGTTTTATGATGGGCCTTGTTGTAGTTGAGGCCTTTTCAAGAGCTCCTGGCCCAGTTCTTCCCTGCAATGAGGGCCGTTTCGAGCGATGATGATCATCAGTGAAAAACTTCAATTGCTGCGTACATAATAGGCTTAGTACCTACAGTAAACTTGATCCAGTTAAATGAATAGATCTAGAGAGTGATGAAAATATTTTCAACAGTCAAACACATCATTGTAGCTACTTTTGAGCCTCTCTTACCTGGACCTCAATGAACTCGAGTTTGAAGAAGGTCGCGTGTTTCTTAAAATTGTCGCGCCAACGTAGTTATTTTTTGTATCTGAATTACATCTTACATATTCACAGGCAGTTTCTTATTGATCATCCGTATATTATTAGTTGACAGATTCAAGATTAGGTGAGATATGAGAGTTTTTCTGCGTGAAATTCCAAGAACTGTGGGATCTGTTGGCGGGCGCGAACTCGAGATAATTGTGGTTCGAGACTTAGTTTTTTGATTTTGACATTCACGTAACGTCTCGTGGCTTGAGTTACCTCTTGAATTAGAATTCAGAAATAATTAAGCTTTAAGTTATATATTGTGTGAATTGTCTTCTCAAACATGGGAAATCTAATCTATATGTCTTCATCCAACAATATGAGTAGCGTCAATGAATGTCAATGATCTTCGGGCTAATCATGTGGTGTTTAATTACATATCTCTAAAAACTAATCGACTCGCTTATGGCAAGCGTCATTATATTCAGATCCTCTTGTTGCCCGCAGCAAAACCAAAACTAATATGGGGTGTAGCACAGGTACAGGATTAATAATATACAGCAGGGAAGAGGCATGTAAAATCTAACTAGCGCAAATTTAATTATTCCGACCCGGTGTTTTTATTGTTTCCCCACGCGTTTGCTATATCGAAAGTTCCGACCATCGTCTCCAAAGGTACTTCTGCTCTGAGCGTCAAAAAAATTCCTCCCAAGTACCGATGCTGTACGCCGAGTATCTGGGTCACTGTCAGGGTCCCATTTGGCAAGTTGATGATTTTTCTGAATGTGTGCAGCAACAGTATGTCGCCTCATTCAAGGCAAATTTTCAGAATCTGATCAGAATGTTACAGGTACTTCAGAGTCTTACTTCCTTTGGGAGCAGTGGCTATATCTTTACTGTTGATATCATTCTCACTGGCTCCCAAGTATGGAGCCAGAGCACGTTTTGCGAGAACTTTGCCTAAGACAGCTATCAATGAGTCTAGCCTACTTGTTGAATCATACGATGACGATCAAAATATTCCCAGACAAACATCCAGTGAAGAAGATGATGATGAGGGGCTGAGCTTTGGCGGTGCACAACTAATCAAAAGTAGAAATGACTCTAAGCAAACATTTGTTATAATTGATAAACCCCTTGGACAATATAAGGCCCTAACTATCGAGATATTTGCTGTACTTGTATTAGATTTTCTTAATATCTATGTTTTAGCCACACAACCTGAAGAGACCTTTGATAAGGTGGTAGCTATTGCAGGCATCGTGACGTGGTCATACATTACATTTATTGTCGTCTCTAGGATTTTCTTAACAATTATTAAGCGGAGACTATCTACTTTATGGAATCATACTTTGCTGCTATACACTCTTTTGTGGTTTCTTTCACTTATGATCTTTCGATCACTTATCATACACCCGCGGTCTGGAAAAGCACAATTAATAGGTATAGCTGAGTTCTTCTTTTCTTCATTATTATTTTTAATTGCCATCATCACACGGAAAGGAAATAGAAATGTTATCATGGAGTGGGAGAATAATATTGAACCATCCAGAGAACCACTTGCTAGTGTTCTCTCCATTTTTACATTTTCCTGGGTCGATGCTATTGTTTGGAAAGGCTACAAAAAAGTATATGAGTTACCAGGCGTATGGAATCTAATACCAAAGGATAAAGCGGCCTCAATTCTGGCCGACTTCAGACAACTCACAAAAACAACTGCTCTCAGCTGGCATTTAATGCGTTATTTCAAGGAAAAGTTGGCTATGCAATGTATTTACGGAATTATTTCTGCATTTTTCACCTTTGCTCCAACGTTGTTATTGAAATCCATCCTCGAATACATAGAAAACCCTAGTATTGCCCCAAGAAATGTTATCTGGCTATATGTCATTCTCTTGGCTTTCACTGACATTCTTCGTTCAATCTGTGATGGTCAGGCGCTATGGATTGGACGTAAGATATGTATTCGACTTCGTGCAATCATTATCGGTGAATTGTATGCTAAAGCTTTACGCCGGAAGGCTGCGTCTGGAAGCGATACTCTATTAGGCGAAAGTGAGGAGAAAAAGGCGGAATTAAAAACTGGACTCCTCAAGAGAATATTCAGAGCCGGTACAAAAGATTGTAAAAAAATAGATTCGAAAAACCTGGTCAATGGCAATGAAACGGTGGCCGCTGTTGGAAAGTCAAAGGATGAACAAGCTAATATTGGAACAATAATCAATTTGATGTCTGTGGATTCATTCAAAGTAAGTGAAGTAACTGCTTATCTTCACTACTTGCTTGCTGCTGCTCCATCACAGCTTGTTATTGCTGTATATCTTCTATATCAGATTCTTGGTTACAGCAGTTTACCTGGAATAATCGTTATGGTAATTCTTTTACCTGTCAACATCATACTAGCGCGTGGTTTTGGTCACTATCAAAAGAAAATAATGACTGCAACAGATAAGCGAATTCATACTACAAATGAGGTATTACAAAATATACGTATTATTAAATATTTTGCTTGGGAACAAAGATTTGCTAGAAATATTAATGATAAGAGACATCATGAGATGAAAGCGCTACGGTCCAAATTTACACTTTGGGCTTTTGCCGTTGCTGTCTGGAATATAGTACCTATCATAATTACTTTCTTTTCCTTCTTAGTTTATACCACAATTGAGAAGAAACCATTATATCCTTCAATTGCATTTACTGCTATCTCGCTTTTCAACATACTTCGAGTTCCTCTTGATCAGCTTGGCGATATGATAGCCCATGTTTTAGAATCGAAAGTGTCTGTAGACCGTATAGAGGAGTTTTTGAATGAAGAAGAAACTGAAAAATACAAACAACTAGGTCACGAAAATTTGGATGAAAATGGAGAAAAAATGATTGGTTTCAAGAATGTCTCCGTGACATGGGGACGCAAAGTAGACAAAAATGAGGAAGACCCAAGCTTTCACTTAATGGACTTGAATATTAAGTTCATTATAGGCGCTTTAAATATAATCGCTGGTCCAACTGGATCTGGAAAAACCTCTCTCCTAATGGCCCTCCTAGGAGAAATGAAACTAGTGGAGGGCAAGATATTCTTGCCATGTGGAAATAGTCGTGAAGACGTTCGCCCAGATCCTAGAACTGGATTAACAGAAACTGTCGCTTACTGCGCTCAGCAAGCATGGCTTGTGAATGCCAACATTAAAGATAACATTTTATTTGCAATGCCCTATAACAGGAAAAGATACGAAGATGTTATCTATGCATGTGCACTAGAACGCGACTTGCAAGTGCTAGGTGACGGCGATCAGACGTTAGTAGGTGAAAAAGGTGTTACTCTATCAGGAGGACAAAAACAACGTATTTCACTTGCAAGAGCTTTGTACTCAAATTCAAAGCATCTACTGTTGGATGATTGCTTAAGTGCAGTGGACTCACATTCAGCCAAATGGATTTTTCAGAATTGTATTCGAGGTCCTTTGATGGAGGGTCGCACTTGTATTTTGGTCACACACAATCTAGCTCTTTGTCTTCCTCAATCACAATATGTTGTCATTCTTAGTAATGGAAGAGTTGACGCCCAGGGAACACCGCGTGAAATAATTGATTCAGGAAAACTTGGAGAAGATTTGAGTAAAGCAATACTTGATTCAACCGAGGATTCTGAACAACCTTCCAGGGCACATTCTAATTTATCCAATGAAAATAGTGATGATACGCTTACTGATAATCCCAATATGACAAAAATCATTTCCCAACAAGACCAGAAGAATGACGCTATGAAGGAGAGTAAAGCTGAGGGTGGAGTAAAGCTCAGTGTTATTTATTTATATCTAAGATCTATGGGGCCTTGGTGAGCAAAGTCTATCTAACCAATTAAGACTCACTAATATTTCTAGGTGGTTCTGGGTTATAGCTGTCTTGATTTTTGGTTTACAGCAACTTGGTTCATTAATTGCCAATGCGTGGATCAGGCAATGGGCCAATCAATACAGTATCGAGTCTATTGAATATCGCAATTTGCCTTTCCCAATTAGCCTCAAAAGTGATACGAAGTTAATCGCCCAGACCACTGGCAATTTCACAACCTGGCTTCTTTCCTGTTTTGACTCTAATAAATCAACAGCTAAGGTGAATGAAGTCCAAGAAGTCAATATTGCTTATTACCTAATTATTTATGCCGCTATTGGACTCTCGTGTATGCTTGTAGCACTTTTTAGAGATCTTTGGTTATTCTTTGGCTCTGTCACAGCTAGTTGGCATATCCATCAACAACTGGTACAATCTATTGTTCGAGCAAAGTTCAAGTTTTTTGATGTCACTCCCATAGGCCAAATGATGAATCGCTTTAGTAAGGACCTGGAAGCTATCGATCAAGAAGTAGCACCTGTCTCTATCGGAATGATGTCATGTGGACTGGCTATATTGGTCACCATTTTTCTTATAACATTCATCACTCCTGGGTTTCTAATTGCTGTTGTTTTAGTGAGTTGCTTGTATTTTTTTGTGTCCAAATTCTACCTGAAATCGTCGAGAGACCTAAAGCGACTTGAATCCGTCCAGAGAAGTCCTCTCTTTCAGCACTTTGGAGAAACCATTAGTGGCATCACAACAATTAGAGCATTCAGAGACGAAAAGCGTTTCATTCGTGATAATTTGCTAAAAGTTGACACCCATAACCGGCCGTTTATTTTTCTATGGGCGACGAATAGATGGTTAGCTATAAGAATGGATATTATAGGTGACTTCGTAGCCTTTGCAGCTGGAACTTTTGTCGTCCTTAGTATTGGGAAAATTGACGCTGGGTCTGCTGGTCTCTCCTTAAGCTATGCAATAAGTTTCACGGAAAATGTGTTGTGGCTAGTTCGACTCTATGCTGTGAATGAGCAGAATATGAATTCTGTGGAGCGTATTAAAGAATATATTGAAGTAGAGCAAGAGACAGACCTAGGAAACGAAGGGATGAAGCCAGCTGCTAACTGGCCAAGTAAAGGCTCTGTCGAATTTGTTAACTATACTACTAAATATAGAGCAGATCTGGACCCTGTATTAAGAAATCTGAGCTTTAAGATTAATCCCGGAGAAAAGATTGGTATTGTAGGGAGAACTGGAGCCGGAAAGAGCTCTCTAGCACTTGCACTGTTTCGTGGACTTGAGGCAGAACAAGGTAAAATTCTTGTTGACGATATCGATATTAGTCTCATCAGTCTTCAAGATCTTCGTGAATCAATTACGATTGTGCCACAAGACCCGACTCTATTTAGCGGCACTATCCGCTCAAATCTTGATCCTTTCGATCTTTATAGTGACGATGAAATCTTCGATGCTCTACGAAGAGTTCACCTTATAAGCAATGAAGATTCGGTCACAAATCCTTGTACTCCTTATGCTACCTCTCAAAATGAATCTGTAGATCATCTCGAAAATGTCATCGCTGATAACTCTCAGGAAATCTTAACATCCACATCAGAACTTACCAATAAGAATATTTTCCTAAATCTTTCATCCCCCGTCTCAGAGTCTGGTTCCAACCTCTCACAGGGACAAAGGCAACTCCTTTGTCTAGCACGCGCTATTCTGAAAAACCCAAAAATTCTGCTCATGGACGAAGCTACAGCATCAATTGATTATTCAACAGACAGTAAAATTCAAAAGACTATCCGTGAGCTTAAGAGCACTACCATCACAATTGCGCACCGCTTACAGACAATTGTCGATTATGACAAGGTACTTGTCTTGGACCATGGCAGGGTGGTAGAATTCGGACACCCGTGGTCTCTTCTTCAAGAACAAAATTTGACGAAATTTGATTCAAATGAGAGTGAAGATAATGTTTCAAAGCCAGGTCTATTTAGGAACATGTGTGAAATAAGTGGAGACATTGATATTTTGTTAAAGACTGCAAAAAAGGCATGGGACGCAAGTCGCCTAGTGGACCTTGAATAGAAAGGACTGTAGGTGATCAGTTAACTATTCATGATTAGAGGTGTTTTAATAATTCACTATTCAAAAGTTTACATTTTTAATTATGCAATATGACTCAGGAGTTATATTTCGGATATGAGCATCAATATGGTATTCTGAACCAAAAAAACGCAAATTCCGTCAAATTAAGATTTTTTCATAACAATTTTAATTAGTAAAATATCGTTTTCGCTCATTGTCTATAGAATTAAAGAATTCGCTATTAGAGATTTATAAATTTCAATATATATAAAATATACTAATGTAAGATATCACATCTCAGGCACGAAGAAAAATATCCTTTTTTCTTGATCATTTCAGAATATATTGGCGTAGCTGGAGGAGTAATGTCAGTTAGCAGAGATGACCTAATGTAAGATTGATAATCTCTAGGACAATATCTGTACATAAGAAGAAAAAGCTATTTTCATTTGCAACTCAGCCTTGAAGATCATGATTACTCTATGTCGTAGTTGCCAGATTCTTAAAACTTGAAGCCCAATTTCTAGCCACGTTAAATACATATTCAAATACTAGAACCAATAATATCAAATAACTTTGCTCGGTAACACACGAAATGTGGGAAAGCTTTTCGCCCATATTAAGATAATTTGTGATTTTTGCAAGTATGTGTATTAAACATTTATATTATAGGTATACTTTTCAGAGTAACAACAAGCCCTCGTAGCTCAATGGTAGAGCGCATCACTAGTACTTAATTTTCTTCCTATACTATGATGAGGTTGCCGGTTCGATTTCGTCCGAGGGCAAATGGCCCCTGTAATGTCTAAAATACAGACATACGTTAAAATGTCTATTGAAATTTACTTTTTGCCAGTGGCAGATGAGAAAAAAATAAGTATTGTTAGTTAGCTTGGGCTGAACTAACCCTTTAACCACTATGCACCGTTCATCTAATTCCCTAAAAGGAGAGATTTTCTTGTAAATTGTCTGCACGCCAACCCTCCGTTTACCAATTAGTGCTCTGTTTTTTTTATTTTGGATTCTCGTACAACAGAGATCCCCTGTTTATTTAATAATAATTAGTTGCAACTTGACCATTAATTCTCTCACATTACTCTTCCAAATACTCACTTATCTAAACACACCACGAAATCCCAAATTAAATCAATTCTTTTATTCCATTAATTATTTAGACTTAATATCACAACTATGCCTCTTAACAACCCCAAAGAAGAACTCATTGAAAGCTTCGAAACTGCATTTAAATCTACAAAAACCTTTGCCGCTGCAGAAGGCCATGCAGTTGTAAAACTTCAGCCTATTTATGATAAAAAGGTTCCCAAGAATTCGCGACGATATATAAGTGCCTGCGATAGGCATGAAAAAAAACCTAAGTCCTAGGCTACGAATCGCGCCTCAGGTTCTCGAAAAACTGACTGTCCTTGGCTAGCAAATGTTTGCCGTACTAGAAGTGGCTGGCAACTTACTATTTCAGCAGAAAGCCACAACCAAGAACCATCAGATCCAGCTCTTTCACATCCTGTCGAGAGGCGACGAAATGAGGAGGTGAAATAGCAGATTCGCAATCTTTCTGCCGCTAGGTTGGACTCTGGACAGATTCTTACAGTGTTACGGCAACAATAAGTCAGGATACTTGATCGAGATGTCTAGAACGAACGTTTCCAATGGAGACAGGAAAACTCAACGACCAACTTCCCTCTGAAGCCTTAGTATCAGCCTTTGATGAATATGGAAATGGGAAGATGCTCTCATAGAAGAATGAAGAATCAAGTTCCAGTTATTTTAAACTGGCGCTTAGTAGATATGTCATACCATTGCATAAATTCTTGTATGAAATAACTGAAATGCTTCTTCGGTCAAAGATCACCTGATATAACGCTGACACGTAGCGATTAAAGATCTACAAGGAAAAATATTTTTAGAGGGAGTTAGATGAATTGTGTATGGGGGTTGGATGATTAGTTCAGCCCTACTTTTATTACATTAGGGGTAGTCAAATCTACATTTCGACTAAGTGTGCGCACGGTTTATATGCAAAAAGTCATACACCCGCGTGAATCTCATGTACAATGTGTGAGTGATCATCAGCCTCATGGAAATTTTATTTCTGTCAACACTCACATTCGAAGCGCAATATCTCTTTTTTGATAGATTGGAATTGCAAAATTGATATAATTACTTTCTCATCAGATTCGAATATAATAAAATTATTTTCATTAAAATATTCGCAGAACGCGAAAGTCATACTTACCTTTGTGATTCCACTTATTCCCACCTACGATTTTTACCGTGACCACAGGGTAGAGGGCGGACGAATAAAGACCGACATATAGGTGGTAATATCAACGACTGCTATCCTGTATGAGTGTTCAAAAATTGTCTTGTTGATTACGTATTGCGCCGCGGCAACGTCACACCAAAGAAAAGAAAAAGTCGTACGTCAATCCTAACTTCCGAGTGTATTGACGAGATAGAGAATATTGTGAATTCATCTTCAATGAATCGAGGAATGGCATTTTTCGAACACACCACCATGCACACAAGAAACCTCCATAATCCGAACAGACCATGAAGTCTTGCAAAGAATGAGCTAAAACCTGCGCTCACTGGACTGTGGAGGACTCTATGTCCATACTTTGGACCGTGGCAACAAGTGGAATCATAAAGTTAGCTATAACTTTCGCGTTTCTGCGCATATTTTAATGAAAATAAATTTATTATATTCGAATCTGACGAGAAAGTAATTATATCAATTACTATGAAGAAGGCGCCTAAAAAGGCACTGCAAACACACGAATGGATTACCATAAATGGCTCAATATCCATGAACGGGAGAAAAATCTATTCACCTGTTATCCTTAAGGGTAAGGGATTACAAAGCTTATGGTTGGAGGAGAAATCCCTGATTTTATCTATACAGCATTTTCAGAAGGATGGACCAGCAACGAAATTGGATTAAACTGGCTGCAGAGTATGACACGTGTAAGGCGGCTCAAATACAACGTGTACTCGATTTTGTTTGCATTCTCATAAAAAGTCGACGATATCATGACTTTCATGTCCATCAAGAAGTAAAAGTCTCCAATGTGAGGGTACCGATAGTGATGTCCCAGGAATAAATTTTTCTCGAAGCCAGTTTAATCCAATTTCGTTGCTAGTCCATCCTTCTGAAGATGCTGTATAGATAAAATCAGGGATTTCTCCTCCAACCATAAGCTTTGTAATCTCTTACCCTCAAGGATAACAGGTGAATAGATTTTTCTCCCGTTCATGGATATTGAGCCATTTACGGTAATCCATTAACGTGTTTGCGGTGCCTTTTTATGCGCCTTCTTCGAAGTAATTTGGGAAATTACAGTCGAGTTTGAGTAAGTACTCAGTTCCATCCCTGCTTCATCGACATTCCAGACATCCTCGTCTTCAATCTCTAATCTTTGCTTGACTTCGTAGAAAGGGTTACAATGTTTGCTTATTGCATCATATGAAGCCTCCTCAATCTGAGCGCTTTCAAGAGGACTGGCTAGAGTCGTGTGAATGAAAAGATTCTACCGAAGAAAATATCTAACCCAATAACGATCAAGAGGTGCGTCATTCCCTTGAAATTGTAAAATCTTTTGTGTCATCTCCCAGACTCGTACGTGACTAGATGGGTTTTTGGCTGCTGCAAATTCTAAAATCCAGTTGACCAAGTACTGTTCCTGATCAGGAGATAAACGCTGGCGATCTGAGAGGCTGGAAACCTTGTGACGCTTATTAATATGGTCTTTCAATGTTGAATAAGGAACAACGAATGAGTTCTCTGCGGTTCGAATCGTGGGATAATTTCTCGCACAGTACACCGACACGACTTTAGCAAGGCTTTCTTGAGAATGAGATATTTCTTCTATTTTGATATTTTTTAAATGAGATAATGTGATGTATTGGTGATTTCTGTAAATATAATTAGAAGATTTTATGATGGTTTCAATTTAATGTTAGAACTGTTAAATTAGGCAAAATTTTTCTTGAAGATCGAATCGTTGGCCGACTAAGGGGTCATGATGAGATTCAGTTCAGATTTTTGAGGTCAAATTGGTAAGTCACATGGGCTCGTTCTCAATCGGGTAAGATGTTGATGGATGGAGATAACGGTGGTAGTAGGGAAGTTGAGTAGCCAAGTTTATATATCGGCATCCTTTAGATTCTGAGATATCTTTAAATGTGGAGAGGGTAGTTCAAATTGGGCTAGTAACAAAAACTAATGCACGTTGGCCGATATAGGTTGGGACGGGTAGTAGGTACTTGAACTTATAAACCGTAGGCACAATTTGTCAAAATGTGGATTTGACTACCCCTAATGGTATCGCATTCAATGATAATCATTACTTCATTTTGTATCAGCCACTGGCAAAATGGTGAAGAAAGTGTACTGCAGCATTTACCGCTAAAAAATAAAAGTGAAAAGTTAGATCTCTGCCCTCGGACGGAATCGAACCGGCAACCTCATCATTTTGTGTTTATTTGTAAATTACTAGTGATGCGCTCTACCATTGAGCTACGAGGGCTTGAACATGATGGAAATAAACTGTTACATAAATCAAAGAAAATACGATGAGCATTCAAGACAATGTATCACTAGAAAGATCAATATTTTGTTCCATGATGTGTATAATATTTTTGGACTTACATTTGAATTTAGACTAGAATAGGATATGGCATCAACTATGTAGTTTAAAAGATAAGAAATAGGATCAGCTGAATGCTCTGGGGTGGTTTAGCAGGTCTAGAAAATATTTTGGGAGAATTTGATAGTAAACCAAAAGAAATTGAGGCCCATAAACGATGGATTACACCAGTCGGTCCATTAGAAATTTGTGCCTACTCAGATAGATCATCTGAGGGCCACGGCTGCTCTTCATGGGGATTAGTACTCAAACGAGCAAGTATCACCTTCAAGAGAGGGAATAGGGTTTTGTATGGCGGTGAGATCTACGATACAGAAATATATGAAGCTACCATGGCACTTTTAGCTGTACTCGCTGCAAGACAAAGCGATAAGAAAATGTTTATATTGCTTGATAACCAAGCAGCGGTCGAAGCTCTAAGGACGAGAAAGGCCTCTTCATGTTTACTGCTGACCCGAACATTTCACGACGTAGCTCATAAAAAAAAGGTTGAAGTAAACTGGGTGCCAGGGCACTCTAAGATTAGCGGGAACGAGGAGGCAGATGCGGAAGCTCGCGCTTCATTACATAAACTTCCAGCAGTAGATACACCAGCTAGATATGTTACGTTAGTCTACCTTCGACGGCTTATGCACCAACGCCGTCAGGCTTTAGAAGATGAGTGGTGGTCAACAGCTTTTCCAGCTCGCTATCGAGAATTAGATCTACAGATGCTCCGCCGCAAACCCCCAGAGCTCTCCTTACCCCGTCATCTATTGCACAAACTTATAGCTGCTAGGACGGGACATGGAGACTTTGCAGCATATCATCGCTGCTTCCATCATATTGAAGCGAACTTTGAGTGCGTCTGTGGGCAAGAGACCTCTCCCACTCACTTTTCGCTGCAGTCTTCACACACAAATTACACGTAAACTTAGAAAGGGCTCAACAATAAATGAGTTTGTAAGTCAACTACTTGGACATAATTGCCTTAAGAAGTCTAGAGAATTTGCTAAGACTACAGGCTGCTTTGACTAAATCATGATTTACCTGTCCTAGGCTAAATGCGGGAGATTTTAACTGATTGGACATTTAATAAGAATGCTAGGAGGCAAATGTGAGAAATGTTGCCTAAATTCACTAAAGATTTTATTTTACTTGACTTTTTTTTCCCTAATTATCCTTTTCATAAATAATTCCCCTCAATATGCATATATATATATATATATATATATATATAAATAGATATAAATATTGATATTTTTTGTATAAAATACTGGTTAGAAAATGGTGCGAATGAGTAGGTTTTACCAAAGTGTGAGTACCCTGCCGTCTCCACTGGTCCTGGGTCTAGATAGATAAATAAGTAAATAAATAAGGTTTAAACATGTGTCATGAGATGACGTTTTTTGTTCTATGCATTCCGCTCAGATCAAAATGGAGGTTGGGTCAAGACTTGTAAATATTAATCATTGGTGTTGAGTAGCCACAAATCACTAGAATCACTGAGATCACTATAAACCCATTGAAAATATAGATATTGTAGAAGCCCCTCTCATATTGAAAGCATAAATGATACAACTAGTTTTTTGAGACATTGTTTTCGCGCATAAAAGCATTTATCCCGTCTCACTTGCGCTGAGTTGAGAATAAGTTTGACATATTGTTAACGAGTAAGAGTAAAACGGACCCCGCACGTAAACAATGCCATAATTAATTAAAAATTTTCCATGCAACGCAGTAGAGGGGAAAGAACTACAATATATACACCTAACTCACTATAAATAGTGATTCTATCTCCGTCAATGAACACTCTTCGTAATCTCCTACCCATTTTAAACATCCACTTATGACCGTAAATCTCTTTTGTGGCTTGAGAGACGACATACACTAATTAGAGGAAGCTTTCTTGGCTGCGATGAAGCAAGAATGAATCGAAAAAATCAAATGCTGATCGTGGAATGTTGGTAACACAGCAAGCCCGAACCCACGTCCTGTACGCAAAGCCGACGCCGCATTAGTATATCCCAGTTGACAAAACAAAGTATAACACAGGATGCAATTATCTTGTTTAAATAGTCTGATTCGTCAATAAATTTATGAGCTACTCATTAAATTGGTTCACCATTTCTCCGTACATTTGAGCTTGACTGGCCGTCATGATCACCGACATTTCTTCAAACTACTCGAATAAATCCAAGATCCAACCCTGCCAATACAGAACAGGAAAAACACTAGGCACAGGATCATATTCTGTTGTAAAAGAATGTGTTCATATAAGCACGGGCAGATATTTTGCTGCAAAAATAATCAATAAAAGATTGATGACTGGCCGTGAACATATGGTATGTCCTTCCCCTACAGATGACTTATACGTCAATTTTCCAAGAAATAAAAACTAATGATTGCACAAGGTTCGCAATGAGATAGCTATCCTCAAACATGTGTCAATGGGCCATCAAAACGTTCTCACTCTTGTGGATTTTTTTGAAACTCCAAATAATCTATATCTCATCACTGACCTCGCTGTCGGTGGGGAGCTCTTTGATAGAATCCTTCGCAAAGGAAGTTTTTTCGAAGCTGATGTAGTAGAGTTGGTTCGCGCAACTCTATCTGCAGTATCATATTTACATGATCATGGAATTGTCCACCGAGACCTCAAACCGGAAAACTTACTTTTCAGAACCCCCGAAGATAATGCAGATCTTCTTATTGCAGATTTTGGCTTAAGTCGGATCATAAATGAAGATAAGTTTCATGCTTTGACCACAACGTGTGGTACCCCAGGCTATATGGCGCCTGAGATTTTTACAAAAATAGGCCATGGTAAGCCCGTAGATATGTGGGCCATTGGTGTAATGACATATTTTCTTCTTTGTGGCTACACTCCTTTTGACAGGGAGACAAATCTGGAGGAGATGCAGGCGATCCTCGCGGTCGACTACAGCTTTGTGCCTATTGAAACCTGGCGTACTATTAGTCTGGATGCTAGGCAGTTTATTAAGCGTTGTCTCGTAGCTGATTCGACTAAGCGGATAACTGCTCATGAAGCTTTATCCCATTCATTTGTAACGAAGCTACGAAAGGGAGACGATCTTCTTCCGGCAGTCAAAAAGAACTTCAATGCACGGCGGACAATTCATACAGCTATTGATACAATACGAGCAATCAATAAATTGCGCAGACTTCAGGATCATATGATGAATGGTGACCTTTCTGAAGATCCTAGTATGGGCGCAATGCCGTTTTCACGTATCAATGGTAATGGCAGTACTGATGCCGAGAATTCTAATAACATTAAACTTGCAACTTCCGATCCCCTCTCGGATATTTCAGTACAAGAAGACTCAGGAAAACGGAAAGTACAATTAAATGATGTGCCAGACCGAATAAATTCAGATTTAGAAACCAATTCAAAGATACCTTCTACGGGATTATGGAGTCCACGGGCTCAGTAGAAATCAATTTACAACTTTATGGCGCTTCTTGAGACATGAATCATATTTAAGGCTCCATTGGGCATTTAAAAAGCTATTTATGAGGAGTTTAGAGCATGGCGTTTAAACAGGTACGCTTTTTTTGCATTTAGAGAAAAGTTCTCAGGGGAAGGGGTTGGTGAACAATATGGGTAGTGTGAACAAGGAGAACAAAGACCGGCGTTTTCATTTCTGCAACTTATAACTTACAATCTGTATTGAATGTTTATTCTTTATTACATGTGACATAATATTTCTACTCAGTTGACACTGAGATTGGGAAATTGCATTATATTCCTATTGACTGATCCCAATACCTGATTTCATGTTCAGTTGGGAGTACTGTTTTGTCATCTTATTAAATTCGTCGGCTCTGAATAGGCGTGTTTTAGATAAATTATACTAGCAATACTTGTAATAAACAAGTATATAATATCTTATCATTTGAAACAAAGCTCATAGCCCACTTTTCCTGTTTCCGTTATTTTTTCTTCATTTCTCCAATGGTATATATTTCTAGGCTGGGTCCAGTTCATACTAAAAATTACATTCTGATGTAACGAAGTTTTCGTTACTGACAAGTAACTAAATCTTAATTCCAGGTTATTTTATATATGAATGAGTGATGATCAACCGCAAGAGTAAGCGAGTTAAGTCCAGGAAACAGAATTCTAATGCAACACATATGTCACAGTTTGAGTACCGACACTTGAGCAACCTAATAGTCAAAGATAGCTTCAAAAAGTTGCACCTTAGCAGCTAGATCTATTGTATGTCCATATTTGCGCCGCTTCTCATTTAGCATAAGTCAATGGCTTCAATTGAAGGCAATAGATGAATTCTTCGACATTGTTTGATTTCGTCTTGAACAGTACGTCGGATCGGTCACTAATACTAGCTGATCGGCATTTCAAGAACATATTGAAATTAGTTAAGATACTCGTAACGAATTTGTCGTTCGTTGAGCAAACGTTTGGATATGATATGAAATGAAATGAAATATGAAAAAAAAAAAACTTTCAAGTTTTTGTTATCAGTCAATATTGCAAATATGGGGGGGGGGGGTTCCACTGAGCGTAGTCGTTCAGCTTGCCACTCATGTGTAAATGTGCAATAATTGCTAATATCTCTTTATCATGGGGATAGGATAATTTACTTCGGCCTTTGACACTGCTCATGCGTCTTTGAATCGTACACAATAGGTCGCTATGTTCCCTGTTCATCCATTTGTCATAACATATACTTAATTGAATAAGAGTTTTTCCTCCCCCCCCCCCTCTTCAATGCCATTGTGGTATCTAAAGTGTAGGAGATATAATAAGATTATTTTAATTTTTTTTTTAAGAAGTTCAGCTAATTATCCATCATTGGTGCAATTAGACGTATTAAGATATAGAACATCATTATCAAGCATTCTTTCTGTATCATGGACCATCTACCTATTTGAACTAAAAAGTCGAGAATAATATCTCACACACACATATATATATAGGGATAACAAGAAAAAATTAAAATCTGTTTATCTTAAGTACGAACTCGGCATTGATCCTTCCTACGTTTATATGTTAGCAATAGAGTTGTTGATATGCCTCTCTATTCTACTAGGTTACCATGAGGTAGGCTGCATAAGGTGAAAATGATAACAAAATGTATATGATCATCTGTAGCACGATTGCCCAAAAATCTTCCGGGTAATAAGAGGTGTCACAGGGCTGTGCTTAATTCCTTTTTGACATGGATACGCGTTATTCTTGCATAGGGGTTGCGTTTTAAAGACTTTTGCCATGACGCTTTCCGCGCCTACTACATTAATTGCCTAACTAACACAATAGGGGATACTATTAGGGGTAGTCAAATCCCATAAAACCAAAAAGTAGTATACTGCTTTTTGGTTTTATGGGGTTGACTACCTTTATTAGGCTAGGTCAAGGGCATAGCACATATTGTATTTAATAACTACTTCATAGACAGATCTCCAGTCACAGGGAAAATTAGCAGTATTTTGGCCATCATCCTTTTTGTTAATCGTGATTAATGTTAGCCTATTATATATTTTCTCTATCTCTGTAATTTTTTTTCTTTATGAGCACAAAATGATATTTATCTTGAAATAAACCGATCCCAGAGAGATTAGAAGGAAGAATTTTATCTTCTATGAGCTTCCAAGTCCCAGGAATAATTATGGATTCGAGTGAGGACGAGGTATAATAGCATTCACAGGAAAGTCATGCCCGATCAACAGTATGATGGAGTAGCCTCAGGTGAGAATGATTAGAACATATCAGATCGAATAAGCGGATTAAAAATGCTGCAAGATCACATTAGTCAAGAGTCTCACTAAGCTGAGCCTACAAGTTTTTCTAACATCCCATCTAGCATACAACAGGCGATTTGTGACTAGGTAACGCGGCAAATATTAAGTCGATTAAAAAGCAATCAACATGTCAATACCCCTTCACAAAATATCCCCTCTATATATACATTTACATCGCAACCGCCAATGCTGATAAGCTATCAGCAATGATCAGTTGGATTGTCCATGTGGAACGGTAGTCCTGTTTCTTTTGACCCTCATATGTTTAGTTTAAGAGTCAAAATAGAAGATCGACAATTCCTAGGTTCTGATAGGTCGATTTGTCTTCGCATTTTTAATTCCATACCAGCAATTAAACAGCCTAGGATTATGCAATGATACTTATCAGGAGGTCCTGATAAGACCCATAACTGGGAATTCTTTCTTCAACATATCATCGACCAATTAGAGAACAAATAGGCGAGCCAGTAGCAACGGATGCGAATAGAATCCAATCAAACCTTTGTCGATTTCCTACAAGATTTCGAACTCAAAATCTCCCAATGTGACTGCATACAGTAGTCCAATGATATGAAAATATCACTTTTAGAGAATTCAATTAAGTCAACTATAAAGAATCTCCTGCTAAATAAATTTTTACCGAATGAAAACTATCTAAAATAGATTTGTAAAGTGAAGAGAGTTGCAAGCCGCCTTGAAAAAACCTTAATATATCAAGAAAAAAGGGGCTCTGGGCAAAAAACCTAGTACCTTCCTCAAGGTGGATCTTCTACAAACCTTCCACTAGAACATTCTAGACTGTCAGCCTCTTGAGAAGTTGATACCGATGGCGACACTAATATGGGTGGCGTCAGTATATAATAAGTCGCCTATCGAACTTCACAAGGAGCCCTTGATGTTTCTATGGGTGCCTTCGAATTTCGACGTAGTGGGGTTGCCGTAGTGACTAATCCGAGATATCCACGTCCTAGCAATCTCCCTGCTTTGAGGGTATTGATTTCCACTCAAATATTTCATGAACCTTGGAAACCTACAACATTCTCGTTGAATCTTGTTTTAAGTTTGCTCATACTCTCCCTCGATATCTACGAGATTCATCTCATTAAAAGCTCTCAGAAACCTATCCCGAAGCTCGTTGTCTTCAGCTGTTGGCATGAAATCACCGTTTTTATCATTACTGTGCTGATTCAAAGCAGTTAGGATGTTCATAGTATATGCAAATAACTAAGATAATGAATAGTTGTTCGCCACACTTGTCGAGGTGCAATCATAAGTGCTGTCTCGTTATCTGGTCCAAAAACAGGAGGTGCACGGTTTACTGGTGCATAAATATAGACCTTAGGTCGCTGTTAAGCCTACAGATAATTTGGTTCTGATTCATTTGATATAACACAATAGTCAGCACTCAGAGACTTGATTATCGTAGTAATACCAAGGAAGTAAAGTAGTGGCACTCCAAATCGATCATTTCTATAAGTGCAATCGGCCAATAAGATATCAGGGTGTGATTGCATGATGGTAATGACAGAGTTTTTTGCGAGAAATAGATATATTAGTCTATTACTTGCATCTAACTTGTTACTGAAGGTCCAGTCATTGCTCTCTTGCAGTACTAATAGCAGTGCTTCTGTAGGTGAATTGCTGTTCAGTCGCCACTTCTTCCATATTATTTCTTCATTTCATATATCTCGGACAGTGATGTTTGTACTACTACTTTGTAGAAATGCATTTATTATCTCATGAGGCCTAGTATTTGCACGTATCTGCGCGTATATGGCAGCCACAATACCACTATGACGTCGTCGATGAATTACATGTTTGAAAAAAATATCATTAAGTTTCATGGTTCGTATGCTAAGGCTCGTCAATCTCAAGGCAATACATACCATCTGAGCGATTAAATTTTGCACTTAAACGTTCAGCCTTTCTTCTTGGATGTTATTTGTTTTCGTTGTATGCCCTTAACCATTTATGTATTAGCCTGATTATATACAAGCTCCTTTAATTTATAAGTGATTTTATCCCGTAATTTTGAAGAACGGCTAAATACTAAGCTATAACCATGGTTCTTGGCCCAATTCTTGACAGTGCTTGTATGCTGCTCCTCATTTCTGGAAGCGCTGATCTGACGCTGACGGTAAAAAATACCCTTTTTGCAAAGGCCTTTTAGAAATTGATTTTATACTCAAAATGAATTTTAAATGATATTTTAAGATGAAATTTGAAAAGATTTATTCGTAGAAAGATAAATTGGTGCATAAGTAGTGGACAAAATGTGATTATTAATTTACTTGCCATCATATAGATGCGGGGCCAACCTGAAGTAAGCCTTATCATAAAGAAAACGTATTAATTTCATTATAATAAAATTATAGATGCGCGACCAAAAATTACCACTAATGTTGAAACCTGATGTATTAAATGCCCTTAATAGATGTATTTATATTAGTAAAAAGGACGTTCCAACTGTGAGATTTTCCGTGTTAAATAGGGTTTTGTGACTTTCCGGGACGATTTTGTAACATTTGCCCACCGAAAATTTCATTTTGTCAAAGTTGAAAATACTTCAGAAGAAATTAATACGACACACAAATTGCTGTTCTTAAATTCTTAAAAATTGGATTGTGATATTTCGTTGCTGGTAGAGAAGGCAATCAATAAGGCCATGCTATCCCCGACTGCACTGAAATTAATACGGTAGTAATGAATTAAAAGCGCTCTGCTGCGCCATTAATCCTGACAATGCCAAATTCTTTGGTTTTTTTTTTTTCTTGTTGTTGTAGAGTGTTTGTTAGATCCTGTTCCACGGCTATGTCTGTCCGTTTTATGAAGCGAAGCAACAAGCAAGCATACTCCACTCGACAAAATCAGCCGTGGCATAGGAGTAGGGATAATCGTCTGGGCTCTTTTCGTGGAAACTAGTTTATGCATAAATAAAAGATCCCGCGCGTACGCACACGCGCAGCGGGGAAAAAAAAAAAGTAAAAAAAAAGAAATGATTTGTTCCATATTTTTTGGCAAGGGGAGTGGTGTTCTATTTAACCGTGTCCCCCATCCCTGCTCTTGGGTCTATGTGGCTCAATCAAGTTGATCCTCTTGTTACGTGAGTGCCACCGTGTCACTGGATCAAGATGAAGCAACGTTAGTGTTAGATCCAAATTTCTGTGATTGGTGCGTAAACTAGAAGCAAGTCAATCGAATAATACTTTCTCATGGAATAACTGGTGCTTTTTCCTTTTTAAGATCCTCGCTTAGGTGTATTACAAGGGGGTTCTTCGTCTATATAAGATTTCCTTACTGAAGCAGGGGCTTGTCTCGCTTCAGGGATCTAATCGGGATTCAGCTCGGCGCTATAACGCTTCTGGACTCCATCCCAGCTAGTCTAGACTCTAAATTAAGTGTGCCTAAGTTTTCAGGACCTCCACTTTCTACTGAAAACAATGCATATTATCTTTATTCCACTCAAGAATTCGACATAATCCGGAGGCCAAATCCTGAATATTGTAGATATTGTCAAGATGAAACCACCGCATAAACTTCCTAAGTCACCGAAATCTCATGAACGTGCTAGGAGATCTTCTCACCCGTAGCAATGCTGTTTATTAAACTTCACTTTCCCCGCTCAGGAGTAGCATTAGACTTTTACCCAAGGGTGTGGGTTCAAAGTTTATTAGTCGGTAAATAATGAGGCACACCCTCCTGCACTACCCAACCAAAATATTCTCCTTAAACAAACATTATTTACTTTCTTTGTGATTTCAGTAATATTTGCACTAAGATAATTAACCACCACTTTTAAAGATTACATTAGAATTGTATTCATAAAAATATCATGTTTCAAAAAGCCTTTGAACCTCTAAAATATCTTCAACCTACCTTAATATCTGGCTTTGGGAAGTATTAGATTGTATCATCAACGGGCAGTTACGGTTATTTCCATTGTGGCCCTATCTGCGGTACGCTGAGAATGTAGGTAACTGTCACTAAGGCGTTTCCTCGCAAATCGATAAGATACGCCCCGTTTGAGATAACCGTAAATTCGCTGTATTCCACCGGCCAGCCCATATCGGATCCAGAAGAGGCTGTAATATGCTGCCACGATCTCAATACCTATGCTCGTAAAAATCTGATGCTACGAGGCCCCAAGCAGTCTATTTAATATTACATGTAAGGGCATAGGGTAGACCCATACTACACTTGAAATTACTTGTACAAGGCTACATAGGTAGTGTTATAGAGTTAGTATGCCGCTACACAAGCCGTAGTGCATGCCAAGTGATGATTCCAAGACAGCCATGATATAGCTTTCTGTCAATATCTATGGGAATTTGATCTCGCAGTTTAGATGTTCGAGCCGAGACTGCAGCTATTTAGTTGATTCCTGCATCCTCGATTTGAAGCCATACCAAGCTCATGTCTCTTCACCATATCTCCCCCCCACCTTCGGAGAAAAAGTTTAATGTAAGCATGTACACCTTCAACTCGAGAAGTAACTCGCATTCCGAAGTACATATCCTGATTTTTCCGGGCACTAACTAGGCGCACTTGTTTGCTGGGTTTTGATCATTCTTTTTTAAGGTACGTGACGCACTATTGAGTATTAGGTATAGAATATTTAGCGACAAAGTCAAGCCATCGAACATTGAATTTCTCACTCGTATCCGCCTGGATAATATCACGCTATACTCTTGCAATTTGAAATAACACACTTCTTTTTCATACCAGATACAAAGTATTGATGCTATATCTGGAAATATGACTTCTACTGCATTCGTTTGAGCTTGGTCGCCATTCATAACCATTCAGAAGGGGCTGATTCTGGGCTCTTAAAAACACCGGAATGCCCATGTGAAATCCTGGAATATTTCACCAGCAAGGAAGCAAAACCTAATTGGGAATTTCATTCCCGGGCTTGTTACACCTTAATATAGTCTGTTAACTTTAAAACAATCTATGCTCTCAATCACATGCCTATCAATTATGTGAAGGAGTGGCATAGCAAATTTATTTGTTTTGTATATATTATCAACTAATACAATATCTTGGAGAGAAATAGTAAACTCTATTGCTTAAAAACAAGCAATGAAAAGATGTTGTATCTGATTATAACGCGAGACACTGATTTTATTGTGTAAATTATTACCCTGAAGATGCTGAATATGTTTATTATCTGCGGAGAGTCTATGCCTTAACCTTCTTTCAAATGAAGGATTTAAATTTTTTATATCGTACGGTTGAAATGGGGTATTAAAGATCTCGCAAATATATGTGATTGCTTATATGAGCTTAATTCATAAAGATATTTTAATTCCTTTCTCTATAATAAATAAAATTACTTGCTTATTGTAATAGTCTACCCTGCTCAATTTCTGTTTGTGGCAGCTTTAAATGTGCTGGATGGCAGCTAATTGAGTGGCTTTGTGCGTAATTGAGGGCGTTATATTTCCTACCAGCCTTATGTCTTAGCTCCCACAGCGTATCCGCGCGTTCGATCGCTATAACACAGAGCTGAACACCTTTCTTGCGAGTAGCTATTTGACGCTTGCGGACCTGAGAGCTGATTTTTGAACATTGTTCGGATAGTATACTTCTGGCACGGTTACAACTGTAGATTATTCTAATTTATGCACTATTAATAATATTTTTAGGTTGCCTGGCACCAAGTTCATGTAAGTTCCGTACTTTTCACGCTTGAATCGAGGGTGAAACTTATTCCTTGAGTTAAGTATAGTCTCTTGTGGTAGTGAGATGGATATAACAGATAAAAAAAATTCTCCTCGTATAGGCTAGGCGATTGTGGGAGAAGTTTTCTTCCTTTTCGTGCTATACACCAGTGGATAGATATAGAGCCCCATGATAGATCAAAGGCTAAAACCCTCTTACCAATTAAATGAAGTTGATTCGGATCATCTTATAGTTTATCTCTTATATTTATATAACCCGAATTTATCACGTAAGGAGACCTTGACTTCATTTAGTAACTAGATGTCCTAAGTTCGTAATATAGTAGAAAACTAGGCTAGGCTTGTTTGCGACAATAAGTATTGCTCAATGTTTTTATTGCCATCATCTTGTCTTCTTTTCTTTATTCAGAGGCACCAATGAGGGAAAAAGATGAGGGAAGGCTAGAAAGAGAGGAAGATAAATTTTGAGGCAAACGTAGATCTTCTGCGACCAGCTGGTCAACCTTTCGAGAGAAAACCTGTACTAAGTGAATCTTGGAAGTTTCTTTCAAGCAACTGCACACTTGAAACTGGCCATCATCTCGTAAGGCATCAAATAATGTCTATTGCATGTATTGCTGCTAGGCCGAAGTCGCAAAGAATGCAGAGATGTTGCCCATGGCTCGTAGGTAAAGAGGACATACGTGTCTTTCATTCTTTGGTAGTCATAGACTCATTCAGGATAATAATTATTTGCAAGAACTACACTAAGCAATTATCGTAACATTTCGACTTCATGAATTGTAAAACTTCTCTTAGCTTTTGCTGAGATGATTTTTGCCAATCAGACGGTTTAAATCAGGATTACTGAGGTACTGAGGTATAGATATTGAAAGAGGGGAGGGGGGGGGGGGGGGGGG
>QVIK01000168.1:0-30989 GCA_003957845.1 Oidium heveae | reverse complement strand
GGGGGGGGGGGGGGGGCCAAATAAATATTACCAAACACTAAAATTATCTATTTACATAGAGAATAAAGTTGCTAGGCAACGAAACTATGATTTGCTGAATAATATATTGAGCCTCGAGTAGAAAGGGGTTTAGTAAGCAACTACCCGGTGTTGCATCTTGATCACAGTGACACCCCCACCGGGAGTGGGTCAAGCTAATTAAGCTGCATGCAACGACGACCGAGCAGCAGGGAGCAGGGGATAGGAGACAGGGGACACACTATTAAACAGTACAGTTTTCTCAAATGTTAAAAGATTGTGAAACTCTAAGGAGTGGCCTAATTTATTAATCCGCTAATCCTATTATGGCGTGATTTACAAATAATACACAACATGGGGAAAGTATTGACGGACGCGATGGATGATTTTTCAAATCACCTCGATATGGGAAAATGAGGGCGAGGGAATTTTTATCCCCATTATCATCCCTGAAACGAGGCTCTGCCCCACTAATCATGAGCAACCCTTGAGATCTATTGTGGTTGTGTGGAACCTCAGCAAAAATGGAGACGTGTCAAGCAAACAAATAAAAATTTTTTCTCTACTTCATGTCGTGTTCTAGTGTATCTGGTACCTAGCTAACATCTTTGCTTTCTTTTTTTTTTGGTTTTGTCCGAACATGATACTAAATAAAAATTTAATCATCTATTCTCACTCATCTAAATTTATATTTACATCATCAGAGGGCACACAATAGCAGATTCTTATATAAAATCTCTCTTTTTTTTGTTTTTTTTAAGGTTTTATTTCCAGGGAGTCCATAAAAAAAAAGAAGTCAATCTTCCCCCTAAGAGAAAATAAATAAGGGGAAGAAATAAAGGAAGAAAAATATAATCTAGAAAACGAGGGTTGAAAAATAAAATAAAATATAATTAAAAACCAACAAGCTTGCCTCCCATGGTATCAACAACGTCGGATATGGTGATAGGTCGAACAAAATATCACTGGCCACCACTCCAGCTCAATTTATGGTTACTGGTTATGATGGTTGGGAGCTCGTGCATTTTAAGTATCTTCTCTAGCTTTGTCTTCACACAACGCCAATTACGGATTGGTATTCCATGGTGCGGGTTTTGTTTTACTGCTCCTGAATTATGTGATATAAATTTTAAATATATTTAAATATACATATTTATATATATATAAAAGATATGCGAGTGGAAAGGAATAATAAATGATTAACTCCTTTATTTTTCTCTAGGTACTTTATATACTGGATAACTGTCGCAGCGATTTCTATCGTATTCATTCTCGCGATGCTCTGGCTAATTGCTCAACGACAGCTGTTACCAGGAATCGTAATGATGGGCTCTTTTCTCTTATTTGTTTTGTGGATGGTAGGTTTGATTATTATCAGCTTACAGTTGTGGGGACCTACCGGAAGCATCAACGGCAATTGTCAACTATACGTCGAACATCATTCAATTTCTGGAACTAGTCTAGAAACTCTAGCATGGTTACAACAACATAGCATTTGTAAGTAAAAATACGTATATGTAGATATCCCTAGATATATATACATATATATTTGAAGTCGGGTTTGTTGCATCTTTCCCTTCCTCCCCCATGTTTCTTTACTCCGTATGTTGATTCGACCAAAAACTAACGACTTTTTTTTCTTTTTTTACCTTACCAAAGGTCAAGCCTGGCAAGCTGCATGGGCATTTCAGTTAATTGGATGCGCCTTTCTAGTCTGGATCATGACTATGGCAGTTCAGGTCTATCAAGGTCAGGTCTAGATCAGTTTTACACTCTGATCTCAGGTTCAAAAAGGTATCGATTGGGTTAACAAGTTCTTCTACATCTCTCTAACAAAAAAACTCGGGGCAAATTTTCACGAAGGTATCCGAGTTGATCTATATCAGAGCCGATTATTTATCGACATCCGTCTCAAGAGATTCGCTTCATTTTGGAAATTGAAAAATAACTCTAAATAGTAGACGTCCGTCTAAGAAAATATGTATGTGTAGATTATGGGTAAAAATTAAAAGTTTGGGTGTAAAATATTTTTAAGATTCTAAAACTAGAAGGAAATAGAACGGGATCTGATCTTATCAACGGAGCAGAAAAAACATTAACGATGAATCCTAATTCTCAACGTGAAAATGCCTCCTACTTAATTCGTAAGAGTATGAATCTACTTCTACATGCCCGGCTCTTAGCAATGAATTGCAATGTTGCAATGTTGCAATAATATTATGACGTACTCAGTTCTTCTAAAGAATATTATATAACCACAATATCATCCCAAATAGTTGGAATCTAAGCAAGTCTATCGTATATTACGTTCAACTCTAGTCCTCTCATGTCCCAATTATCGTACATTTCCTACATAGGTAAACCTTTTTGTTCATTATTTTCAGGAGATTCTTCAAAGACGAACCGTACAAGGGCTTCCGTTAACCTTGCACACCATGGATCAACGTATTTGGTCCATAAATCTGCGATCCAGTAAAGAATAACAAACCAAATTGGCATCCAGAAATACCACCGAAGACGGCTAGGATATGGGAGATGCCCAGGTTCCACTCTACCATCTTCATGGATGATATCCGGTGGTTTGAAGAAGCCAAAATACATCCAGACTAGGATAGTTCTTAACAGGGTGCCATGAAGTAGGTACACTGCAAATGAATTTTTACCAAACCAGAGAAGGTACTTATTTGACAACATATTCTTGACAAAGGTAGAGAAGTGAATACCTAGACAAATGAAAATGAGGCCGACACCAGTATAGTATCGTGGTGTTTCATTATCTTTTGGGAAAAAATAAATGGAGTATTGGCCCAGAATCTCGGACCAGCGTGCCCATTGTGCTTTATCTTCGGGGTAAGAAGCAAGAAAGAGTCCAAATATTATTAAAATCGGGGATAAGATATACGAGGTCCATTTCCGGCTATTGAGCCAATCAATATGGGATGGATGTTGAGAAAGATCAGAGAGGAAGACGCCGAAAAAAAATAGCATACCAAATGTTGCTTATAAACGTTATGATTATGCATAAAAGCTTTGTTGGGATTTTTATACATACCATCTTTTGAAATATATCCAAATAGGAAGAGACTGAGTTCGATAAACAACCTATATCTTGATTTACAATAGGCCATAGAGACTAAAGTTATGTAAACCATCATACTACCTTTCAGTAGAGGAAATAGTGTCCATTGATTTATATCGTACATATTTAATTCTTTCGTCCATGTAGAAATAATGTTATAAACTAAATCACGAAAAGCTGGTCCAATATAAGGTGTAACATTTGGCGATGAATGGTTTAGCCACTGACTTTCTACATGATTCGCAACTTCGAAGACACCAAATTGACACAAAATCCATATTAAAATTGTGGCAATAGTAGTAGGGAGTATCAAGCGCGGGACTCGTCGAAACGCACTTCGTGATATCGAATTGAAAGCCGCATTTTGGTTTCCAGATCGAATTTGTCGGAGTGGTTTCAACGCGCAAACGTATCCAGTAACAAGAGAAAATATGGAAACTCCTATCCGACCTTGAACAAGAATCCTGAGAAAAGGGTATTGTAAGAGTCGTGGTGGAGCACCTTCAGCGGAGGTTGGTTTAAAGAGGTCTACATCAAATGCACGAGCGATATGAGTAAAAACAACAAGAAGTGAAGCACATCCCCTAAGTCCCTAAATGAAAGATCAGTCTTGGAAGATTCACTTTGAGTCTAAAAAAAGAAAATGATTGTTAAACTCACATCAACCCATTTGACGTTCTCGGATCTGGAAGCCATTGACTAGTCCCATTCGGATAAGCTAAGTAGAAGTATCATAAAATTATTGAAAGAAATAAAGTCACCCAATCTCTATTTCTTCTTTCTACCTTTGGAGTGTAACGAAATTATTCCCAGACGAAGGTTAGCAAAGGAGCCCAATCTTGCTCCGTCCGAGGACATATTTCTCCTCTAAGTATCTATTTTCCAGTCACGGGGGGGAGGTGGGAGGGGGTCGAGGTAGGGCTAGTAGTAGTTGAATGCCAGCATCTCTTGTCAAATATAAATGAAACGTGGTCGGCTGTCCCCCGAGACTTCGCCAATCTTATCACTTATCAAGTACCTTCCGTAGTTAAAGTAAAAAATTATATCAAGGACCATCAATTTCACAGTCAGTAGTATTAAAGAGTAAAATGAATACTTTTAATCTAGTCTCAGTGATCGAACATTAAACTGATCACTTTCTCAGTAATTTGCCCTGTCATTTTTCGAAAATCTTTGAATGCTGACTCATCATTAGCATTACTAGGTCGCGAGATATCGGAAAAAAAAAATTTATCGGGATCGCATATTTTAGCACCCGAATTTACACAGATCATGGCTGATTTTTCTGGTGAAAATTAACACAAAGGCTGGGATCCCTTGAGTAGATTATATTGTTATGTCGTCCGGACAAAGCATATTCAATTATGAGTCAGTAACGCTTTTCAGGCATGAATGAAGAGACATTGGGATCCAACTCGATTAGCGATTAAGGCCTGAACTTTTTGGATGGGGAGTTAGAGTGTAGGGGGGAAAGCCAATCAGCGTTGGAATAAGGGTGATTGTTTACTTTCTTCTAATCATCTTTACAAAAGGCAAATTAACCGCCTATTGCCATCTATTGTTGATTTGTACCAAGCATCTGAAGTAATAGAATATCCAGACAGTTTAAATTGGAAAAAGTGTATCGCTTCAATCACATTAGCACCTGACAGACTTGGAATTATTTTTGTGCACATCTAATATTTGCATACAATTAAGTTAGCCTTCCCTATGATGATTAGTCAGCAAAAACTACACTAAAAACCATCATATTTCCACCAACATCATCCATGACGCCCAACATAATATTTTAATTCATCTATATATTAATTTAAAATTGAAATTACAATTTCATGTTTGGAATTTTCGTTTAAATTATTCTAGAAGCAAAAAAGCTGCAACTGGAATTTTATGATGAAATGCATTAAATGGCGGGCTTTTCAATTTTACATCAGTTTATTTGAAGGCTCATAATTTCATTACTTCAATTTTTTTTTCTAAGACACAAAGACTAGGTGACGTAGAGATGAATGCGAAAATTTCTTGGATTACTAATAATCATGAAGAAAGCTCGACTTGTATACACAGAAAAGTGTACGTAGTATAAAATCAAGTTCAAAGTCTGACCGGCTCTATTAATAAATGACAGCATTTGAAAAATGACTCTCTTCTGCGCGATATATCCTTGTATAATAAGGAAATGTAAAATATGACATAACCTCTACAGAATATAATCGAACGGTAATTGCTAACCAGTGAACCCTGCAAATTGCTGCTCAATGATCCCTGCCTAAAAAGACCAATTAAACGGCCGATTTCGCCAGCTGCCCCCAGTTCTCACATTATGTAATAATTTCTTGATGATGTAATAGTTGCAAGATCCGCTTTTCGCCTTATTGTCATAGCAACTGAAAATAGGCATGCTACAAGAGTAAACAAACAGCTCTTGCGCATTTACTATGAATCAAATAGCAAGTTCGCAACTTCCTCCACATATACCACTGTGACCTCTTCCTCTACATATACCTTTCTTTATTATAACGGTCATTCTGATTAGAAATCCACTAATTGCTGATAACTCTAACTCTTCGTCTACCACATGTACGAAAAGTATGTCCGGGTTGACCGCATCCGCTACATAAACGCTGCCTTCTAGTGGAAATTAGACTTTCTGAAGGTGAATTTGTAATTGCAGCTGACTGTACTAAATCTTCATCTTCAATATTAATTGTGATTCCATCTTCATGATGTGATGGACAGCGTAGAGTCTAGTTAACGACTTCATTTACAACAGCATTTGTCGGATTTAGATTAGCCGCTAATCTCATTCTTCTTGAGCGTTTAGCCACCGATTCTTGTACTACCTCCATGGTATGTTTTCTACTCTGGTAACTATTGGGAATATCACCGCTTACATTTTGATTTCCTGCTAAGCATTCTTGTCCAACCCTAGATCTACTACCGTCGGGATCATCTTGTTGTGGTGGCATAAGATTTACCGGGGCTAGGTGCCAATGACGATGAAAATCATCTGGTCTGAGTTTCTCGTACTTTTCTAACACTCCTTTAAGGCTATGATAACATGGTACCCCCAGAGAGAGTGTGAAGTTACAGTTACACTCCGGGATAGGAATACCAAATGATCAAAACTTTACCTGGTGCTTCTCAAGGTATACAAGTTGAGTCTCAATAAGCTTCAAGGTATGTCTACAGATTAATGTGTTAACATCACGAAAGAATGATCCCTGCATGATACCCTTAACTTGTTGTTGATGAAGTAGATCAAGATATCGTTGATACTGCTGACCCAGAGCAATTTGAATTCTTTTCACAACAGTAAATAAGTGTCCTGTTGATTCTGCTATGAACATCTTCAGATAGTGGTGATTGTTGGAATATCGAGGTGCATGTAGTAGAGCTGCGCTTAATTGTATCGAGATTGATCAAAGTGACGTAACGTGTTTTTGGTACAATGGCTCCTAACAGTTTTGTGTATAAGTATCCGGTAGAATGCTTGTTGATAAATAATAGATTAAGAAATTAAAACATACTTCTTACAATTAAATAAAATACAAAACTTACTCTATTGAAATTTACCTTATCAAAACCTCTTCTTTAACCTATATTAAATACCTATCTATAAACTCAATCCTCTTTTACCTATATCGTGGTCAAACGACCAGGACTGATTCCCAGATAATTAAGATACTTTAGTTTATCGCTATAAATTTAACAGTGAGCACCTTCTGCTTTGCCACTAGTCAAGTTTCCGCGATGAAGGTACCTATTGACAAAGCAAATTACAAATCTTTCAGCATATGGAAGCCATGTATCTTCCATATATTTGACAATCCTTCCACCGTTATTATTTGTGGCAAGCCACTTGGCTTTGCAACTACTCCAGTTCTCAGAGAACTCAACACTTGTTGGTGCGTTCCAAACTTTCATAAAATCCTCGATAAAGTCTTTCACTGAGTCTGTGTCTAATTCCTTACCAAGATGGGTCTGGAGTGCCATCTTTATGTGCCATGCACAGAGTATGTTTTTCGACGAGGGGAATTTTTGATCAATGGCATTCATGAGAGCTAGCTCTCTGTCAGTAACAATGACTCCGGGTTCCTGTATGCTATTCTCTTGAAGAACCTTTTTAAAGGTATCAAGAGCCCATTGATAGTCTCCCTCGGTTTCTTGACTCAGGAAGACATAACCTACCTCAAAAGTGGAGTTGATGTTCGTACATCCAACCATGTGAAGTAACGGCATCTTAAATCGGTTTGTACTGTATGTACAATCCATAATAATGACCTTGGGAAATTTTCGCAATAACTTTCATGATGTTTTGTGTAGGAAAAATAGGTGCGTCAAGCAACTTTCCGTGTCAATTGAGTAGTCAAACCACCACTCTTGATGCTCCACTTTAAAATAGTCATCTGCCTCTCCACGCAGAAGTCTTAGTAGAGCGCAAACTGGTGTTTGCCCCCCAAGTTGGAGATTTCTATGTGTCGCCAAACAATTATATACTCCCTTCGCAGTGGCATGACTATCATCCTGTCTTAGCTCAGCAAGGATTGTTCTTGGAGGAATTCCAAGTTCTGATTTACGTATTACATTTTCCTTCTCATTCTCCTTTAAGGTTGTAACACAGGGATGGCCAGTTGCTGATATAGAAGGTGGATGATTATGGTTTGGGGAACTAACGTCGATGATATATTCATCACCTGATAATCGAATCCACAAAGAAAATTTGCAATTACACTTCATTGTTCCACTTTTTCTTATGCCCTTGGACTGACTGTCATGAAGTCCCGAACGATGGCATAGTAATTGACGAGATGTAATCACGCCTTGACGGTTGGTCTTTTTCGTAGACAAACGCAAGCCATAGCCATTTTCAATTGCGATAGATCCGCAAGCAGTTATGGCAGATTCTATGTTCATGAACCTTTCTGAGAATGAATAAACAGAAGACATCTTGATATAATTCACAAAATTAAAATAGCTTGTATTATCGGAATTCACGTTTTTGTGAGGATAAAATTACATATTGCTGCAAAGTTAACTATGTAACAGAATTTGTTTATTTCTGGCACTTACTTGTTAATGTAGTCTAAAATTATAGATAATGACAATATTTAGGTTGCAGTTTTAGTGGTGGTTTAATTTTTCGTATCGAAGAATTGACGGATGTTTTTGCGTGGATACGCATGAAGTTATTTATTTACTCTTGTAGCATGCCTATTTTCAGTTGCTATGACAATAAGGCGAAAAGCGGATCTTGCAACTATTACATCATCAAGAAATTATTACATAATGTGAGAACTGGGGGCAACTGGCGAAATCGGCCGTTTAATTGGCCTTTTTAGGCAGGGATCATTGAGCAGCAATTTGCAGGGTTCACTGGTTAGCAATTACCTAATCGAACATTTTACCAAAATTTTCGTGTTCGGCAATTGGCTACAGAGCCATCCATCTGTGCGTGTATTATTTATTCTAGTATTTGGGGGGAGAGAATTATTGATGAGCCGTGTGTCTTGGCTTTTTGGTTTTGACTGAGCGAGACTTGTCGAGACAAGGATCATCAAGTAATGTGGACCCCCACGGAGTTTCGATAATATCACCACCCTGAGTTCACGGTGGGAATCGTACGTAGGTATAAGTGGAGATATTTCTCGCTACATGGACTATACCCTGCTAGTGCGGTGCTAGTAGCTTTATTTGATCGAAGATAGTTACTTATTAGGGTTAGTCAATCTCGCTTAGATTCCATACTAGTGGTTCCAGCTACTATTTCTACCGTGGCTGTAAAACACTAATTTCACCGCTAGTGGCCTCATACCAAAATACTTTATGCGACTGGGTTCACTCTCAAAGGAAAATTACACAGCCATAAAATATACTTCTTAAAAAACTGATAATAAGAATTATTGTTATATAAGGAAACTGAGGGGTGCGTAAAGGTGATAATTGACAATATCGATAACAACTCGAAAAGTATTATTCGAAACAGTCCAGTAAATACTGATAAAGATTTTGAAACAGTTGAATTTAATGATCAAGAAATTTTGGAATGTCTTGAGCGCGAGGAAAACCAACACGAGTGATTATCAAATCCATTAATAGCATCCAACAGATCCTATGATGAAGTATCCGAGGCTAAATCTACATTTTTTAAGATTTACTAATAATTTTGACTCCGATTACCTCCTATTTGCATAGTGGTTCTCGTATCTTTTAGGTGGATTCGAAATTACCGTTGTCTATGCTGGAGATCATGGAGACCAAAGAAGAATTGACGATTGAATAATACACCATTGCAAAAGACCGGCTAAGAATAGTAGCTAGGTTCTCGAACAACCCATCCAGATAATATTAATAAAGTCCATTCATATGTCATTTTCAATCGTTACTGATGGGGGAATAGCCCTTGTGAAGGTTAGTGAAAAGCATTTCCCATCTATGCCATACCATTTCTGTCGATAGTATACCAATATGAATGTACTGGTGAAGACAAAGATGTAATTGTCATTATGAATTAAACAAGAAACAATGTACAGAATCTCAAGTCCGTTGAATTCTTAAAGCATTGGAATGCTGTATTTGTAGTAATATTTGAGAATTCATAAAGATCAAGTGAGTGAGCTACGGAATATAGCGCCAAAAGAGCCATTTTTTAATGCCAGTTTTATAGACATGGTAGTGAAAGAAAAGTTGATGTATTTATGGGTTGATCAGCAACTTCACCTTAGTTACAAAGTCACCGCTATTATCGAAAGATGTCATGCAGTTCTAAAGACTTATATTTATCACTCCAATCATGATCTGAAAGGTTTTTACGATAGACTACTCACATTCTGGGCTTCTCAGCAGTCGTCGATTGCAGATGAACAAGTTTTTGCCTTTAAAAATTGCCAATGGGCGTACCTCTCTTCAGTCTTTGTATATTGGTCTGGAACGTTTGCTTCACGTTATTGAAGATTTCATGAAATTTTTCTAGCGCTTCATAAGTTGCACCTTCGACTCGAGCACGTCCAAGAATCGAGGCTGTTGATGTCTGTATCGATGGATTATGTTTGAGAAATCTCTTAATCCACTGATCATCAAGTAGTATGTTGCCTCCTTGAATTAGAAGAATCTTTATAGTCATTTTACGAACTTGACGATAGCTAGGTGGTTTCTTCAATGTCACTAGCTGGCTTAAACAGTCAACTGGACATTGCTCCTGACCTAGTGACAGGCGCTGTTGGTATGTCTTACTCCATGAAGCAGGTTGATCCACACATGATCTCTGAGCTTGGCGCATCGAACACCGCCTAATCTGTTTAAAAAAATTACTATCGTTGCATTAAATTTTGAGATAAAAAGATGAAACGACTTCAAATGGATTTTTACTTTGGCTTTACAGATATTTTATTTTATTTGATAAACAAAGATCCAAAAAAATTTCCTTTAATATAAAGTGTCAAGCTCGAATGTTCCCAATCCGTTAGTGACATCGGAGGACTATAGATATTTGTCAAGCTGATAATCATACCCCATTTTAATTATATATCAACATTCGAGATTCACGAACACTAGAACACCACAACATAAACCCTTCAAATTAAAGCAGCATCCACAGTAGCTTCAAGCGCCAAGCTCGACACGTTTTGCCCTGTCATTGCGTCGCTACGAGCGCGAGTACCCTATTTTGGTGGTGCCGAGCTCCAGGCGTCACCTCGCTGAGCTTCAGGCTGCCCCGAAAAGCCTGTCAAGTAGTCGCTGGACGCCAAAAGATGGCCGTCGAGTCCCTGATATCTAATACGCTTGCGGGGAGTTGAGAGCAGAGCGGGCGCACGACTCAGCATCGCTCTTCACTCCCCCAAAGTAGCACCCAAATACCGACCGATCCACGGTAGTCGATTAATAAAAAACATCGTCGTCAGGCCTTCCGCCCAATGCTGAATGGTCCAGCAAACCACGATGCCCAACGGGTAACCCGCTGTAAAGCTAAAGAGCCCAAATGGCACAAGTTCATGAGGCCACCAGGTCCAAAAGTTCCAAGAGTTCCAAATGCAAAAAATATCATATAACAGTGGGGATTCGTTGGTGGTCACTAACCCAACTTCTAGCCCATCGTTTTAAGGCTTGTGCATGGCAGAGCGGACGGGATGCCCAATTCTCCTCAGTCGATGGTCGTATGTACTAGAAGAGCGCGCAACACGCCCTACATACCACTCCTCTCTGCCCTCTACCCTCAGGGTCTCGCTTGTTCATGCGTACCTCTCTTCCACCCCCCCTCCCAACCTGATGCCCGTGCCTTGCCTGACCTTGTCTTTTCTTGCCGTTGCTGACCTCCTATCCATTGAAGATTCATCGNCCTCTCTTCCACCCACCCCCCCCCCCCTCTCATCCTGATACCCGTGCCTTGCCTGGCCTGGCCTTGCCTTATCTTGCCGTTGCTGCTCTCCCATCCACTGAGGATTCATCGATCGCCTTGCCCTTCCCTCCAGACGCTTCCTCCACTCGCAAATGGGGGCACGAAGCAGTGCCTGTCTTCTGAAGCTTGCGGCGTGAATGGCTAATCGACCCTTGCATTACTGGTGCCGGGAGCCTATCGGACCAATCATGCCTTCTCGTCGATGGGGAGCTCAAGGCAAGGAGCCAATCAGGGACGGGAACCGATTCCTAGCGGGGAGGGACAAGGCTCCAGGCTCGTTATATCAACTTCGTCTTACGGACGATCATAGACATATTAATCAAGGTGCAGAATTCAAGCGAAAGTGCTCGGCAGGTGGCTGATCGGACTCGTGGTACCTCGACTTAACCTTAAAAACGCCGTCGCGCTATTTGTGTGTCGATACCAGCAGTCCCCCATGGGCGCCCTTGTCACATATTTTGCGTTAAGCTAGGACTTGGGTGTCATTCCTGGGTGGGTGACACATTCCTGTTGCAGATCAGAGCGGAATGCATATAACAAAAAACGTCTCCACGTGATACATTTTTAGATCGTTTACGCTTGTGATTTTCTATTCTATAGCCCCATTTTTTACGGTCTCACTTTAGTTTTATTATTCTATCCTAAATGTTTATCAATAATCATTTCTGATTGATAAGACCGACCTCTAATAATTAACATCGCCATCGACAACCACTGTTTGTACGCAACTTACCTGATCAATTCGCTCCCAATAAATATCTTAATCATTCTTTAACTCATGAAAACCATTGCTTGATAATGGAGATTAACACTTGCTTCTGTTCTAGATGCCGCTCTTTCCGAGCTTGTGAAGATTTCCCTAAAAACGAACAGGGCAAGAATATGCTTTTTTTACCAGCGGCACTCAAAGAAACGAGAATTGTTAGCATTCCATGAGTGGGACGACTTTATAAATGAGAATACGGTAACAAATATAGCTAATCATTTTTATTCATAGGCTCAAACTGATATAATTGATATTGAGAATACATTTGATCTGGATCGGCTGCCTGTCGCTTTTGGGTCACAAATTCATGTAACCAAGGAGGGCGTTCCTGATCGAACCGAATTGACTAATGCAATCAACCAATTCGTTCAGATCATCTGGGAAAATTGTGGCTTTCGATTTAGGCACATGTGAATTATCTCTACAGTTTACCTGTCTGTCAGATCACGGGCTGACAGTGTATCGTTAAGACGAGGAAGCGAAGAATTAATAGGGGATGACAAGGACTGTGTTGGCTGACAAGGATTATAATTGTTGACAAGGATAATTTATAAAACAAGGATTCAAGGATTCAAGGGTTCAAGGGTTCAAGAGCGCTAGGGAACGAGGAAAGTAGTAGTATTTCTAACATATAATAGATTTCAAAGAAGTCAAGAAAAGACGGAAGACAAAGCGTGAAGAACCAACCTCTACACTAACGCTGGACTATATACATAAATCTATGGAATAATTTATTATCAAACGACTGAAAATAGAAATAACAATACCAGAAATATCCATATCGGTTTTAGAGCTGCACGAATAGAAAACTCAAACCAGGTCTAAATATAAAGGTATCAGTCACCAGATTAGACACTAAGGCTGAGTAATGAAATATTTAGGTGTAAATGATTGAGTCAGGAATTTGATTCCTTACACTGTCGAACAAATTTACCTGTTCGCAAGATATCTCCCTGGAAGAAAATTTATCTTAAAAAAAATCCGTCACAAAGGTTGGATGGATAGATTTGAATGCAACATCCAGTTTCGAATTATACCATCATTGGAAGATATATCCCTATTAGTAAAACTTCACTATAAAAATCACACGTCTTATGATGACATTCATATGGGACCTAAAGTTAGGCATTCATAAATGCAAGAGTAACAATACAGACACCTTCCAAGATCCGGCAAAATCTTCAGCCATCAGGGCTCCCGAAAGTTCAGCATATTGTACATGATCAGGTGTACTACCAGTTGAAACAAGCTAATAAAGGTTTTTGGAGACGCCATGATGACTAGCCCTTATCAGGCAACTTATCTCTTTGAAGAACTCACTAACAAGTACTGTCATGAAGTTGTTCTGGTTGTTAATGTGCGCGTCTTAGCAATTTACACTCGTTCATCTGTTGATGCCTTATCAAGAACTACCAAGGACGTGGCGATTAACGCAACTTTCAGGAATAATAACACAGGGATGGAGCTACATGCCTTGCTTGCCGAGCTTGATGGAACTGGAGTTCCGATGGCCTACCTTCTTGTTGAAATGGATCCCTCAAACGAAAATTCACCAAAGGGAACTACAACACAAGTCCTCGATCGCTTTTTGAGACCATTACAACAAGCGGGACTCGCTCTTTCCTTTATCGATTGTGATAAAGTTAGGTCGGAGATAAATGCAGCACAGCAAGTTTGGCCGTTGGCAAGAGTTCAACTTTGCTTTTGGTATGCAAAACGCTCCATAAAAATGAAGTTGAAAGATTCATTCAAGGTAAATTCTTTGGCTTATTACGTACCAGGTAAGGCTCATGTCCTCGTTCGTAGACACCAAATTTGTTGGGGCTCTATTCCCGGGCCCCCCAAAAGGAGTACTGCAACGATGTTTTCCAAAAATATGATTAGTCTTCAATTTAATCGTTCTTCTCAATAATAATTGGTTATTTAGTTTATTTATATATAGGGCAACAGATTTTTTGGTATATTTGTAGATTGGCTACTAAATTCAGTTCAATATACACCGTATTAGTATTTAAAATCAGATACATAATATTTAACTTTATTTTCTACCACAAAAAAAAAACTATTTTGAGATTTAAAGCATTTATACTAGAAGCATATCATAAAATCTGCTAAAGAGAAGGCTAAATATTGAATTTGTTTAGTAGTTTTTAAATCGAATTCACAAAATCTAAGCTGTTCGAATTTGTATGGCAGAATTCAAAATATATATTTTTTTGAATATTTTCCCAATATTGCACGGACCTATATGTATTTACCACTCGCCTATTTTATTCTTATTTTGTCGATCATGCTGTACCGGTATAGATATTTGGTTTGAAGATACATCAAGTGGTGACGTTTTTTATTCTGTGCATTGCGGGACGTTCCTCTAGCAGCGAAGGCGATGTGCCAAAAAGAAGCCTTAGTGCGAAGCGATTTAGCTATTCCCTTAGTTAAATCAAGTAAGCAATGGCACAAGCATTAATTACTACTTACTTCAAAAAATTACGAGATGCAAAAGCCATTATACTTATATGATTACACCTACGATAGTTTTTTTTTGAAGTCGGAGGGAAACAAGTTTTAAGACGTACTTGGATGTGAAATTTATGGACATGTAACTAAGATATTTTTTTTTTCTTTTTTTTTTTTTTTTTTTTTCCCCTCCAATTCAACCCGCGCATTGCATCCCTCCCATCTATATATAGCCTTTTGCTCCTAGCTAGTTGTCAACCCGACAACGCCATGTTTTATAGGTTTTGCATAATTAATTTCCTGCTATTGGTTAAGCGACAAAACTGAAAATCTCCTCAGAATTTATAATCCTCGTCCAACCTATATGAAACTATATTTCATATAAGACTCAAGAGATTAATTAGCATTACCACTTTTTTTTTTTCCTGAGATTTTGACTTGAAAAAAAAACTGCCAGAACAACTGCTAGAGTTTGGTGTCGATACTATTTCTCCCATGTGTGTCATTACGAAGTTAAATAAATTCCCTTGATTACTAATGATTATTAAAATATATAAGCAAAGAAATGGCGGAATCCTATTAATATTAAAAACTGTACATCCTAACAGCGACATAAATAAACGACTCTAAGAAGGTGAAACCTATGCTCTTGAGATAACTCTTCTAACACTGATTATTAAGTATGATATTAGATTAAAAGAATGGTTTCTTAATTAATATTGCTATCTAGCCGTTGTAGAAAGACGATTATTACTAAACTTATGTGATACTTGTACACTAATGCCTTGGAATCCTTTTCGTAGATATTAATTAACAATAGCTCGATTTTCTTTTCAATTTTCATTATACCTGGACCATTAAAATTCATCCGGAGCAAGCCTCACATGTCCTAAATTGCCTCGATGTATCCTCCTCATCATCAATATATCTATTCTTCAACAAAAAAGAAAAAAATTGGTTTAGTCATACTGGATCCGAGCCAATAATCTCCTGCTGAAATTTATCAGATTTTCGGTGAGGAATGTTTTTTTTTAGAGCGTCCATGAAAGTGAATCGGCTGCCAAACCAACGAGTCCTTGAGCTCATTCAAATATATGCTCTATCTCAGTGACACATTTCCAATTCTTTGCTTCAAACTGAATTAGAGAAAGCGGCTTTATGACACATAATTTTTGGTATGAATACTCGTGACTGAATGAATAAAAGCTCAATAATATTTTGATGTAGATTTATTTAGCGTTTCGTTTGAAATGGTTATTATTGATAACTTCTTTATTCTCATACACATTAGTTGTACCAGTTTTCCGTGGAACTTTATACTCTTTACTTGTGTTCTGTCGAGCCTCACACATGTTCCTAATATTCGCTATAGAGTTACGAATACTACTGGTATTCCATGCAGAGTGAGGCATGGTCCTAACATTTGGCACTGCTTCATACATCTTGTTAATATTCTTTGATGCACTAGGAGCTTTACTAGCATTCCAAGGAGAATTAGGCGCATTTTCATTATTTGGTGTAGCTTTACATGCTTGACTAATATTCGGTGGTGTGTCTCGTCTATTGTTACGGACTTTGCTCTTGCGGGTATTACTCCTCTGACTTTCCATTGAATGAGCAACAAGTCTGATCCGGAGAATATTTGGACAATGGCATTCAAAGTAGTGTTTACTACAAAGTGCTACATCTGGAATAACCTCTTCACAATTCTTTAAGAAAAGATTAGTCATTATACAAAATTCATAATCAGGAGAAACACTAACAACGCAATAATAGTGACCTGTGAGTAGCATTGAGGACATTTTTCCTGAAGTTGAATGACGATAATGAAATTCTAGAAGGAAATAGTTATATTTTTTTGCTGTCTTGATATAACAATCTCTAGATTGAATGGGCTTGCTTTTTAAGTGTTAGAGAGAAAAATGAAACTTATTATTGTAAAGAAGAACGAACGAATTCCTTGAAGAAGCAAAACTAAGAGTGTAGTCAGTTAATCTGATCTTATATGTTCCAATACGATCTTAGTTGGCAATTTCATTTCATGTTAATGTGTATGGATACATCTTTGCCCCTACTAAAGATCTATTGGATGATAATTATCATTATCAATCTATAATAACTTATGTTTGTATCTGCTTGCTTTTTGTTATTTTTATAATACATGCTTCAAGTTTAGAAACTTCTCTGACATGAAAAGCCTAACATATCATTCATTCATCAGAACAGAAATCAACATACCGAGGAGCTAAAAGGACATAAGTGGGGAAAATGCAGTTATATTAATTTTTAGATGTTTTATTTTTTATTTTTTTGCGCGCGCTTACTTGCTAGCCTGAGGTATAACTTTGGTAGGTGTTTAAAGGAAGTTTTCTTTGCCGAACTGTAGCCCTGTGCCATGGTTGATTTTGTCGAGTGGAGTGGGCTTGTTATTTGGCCCCACAAGGCAAACATAGTCGTGGCATAGGTTTATCAACTTTCCTTGTTTACTTTATTCCCAAGGACATTGACAATTATCTTTCCTAGCAAAGTAATTGATAGCAGAGCTGATATATTCGTGTATCCTATATCTGAAAGTCTAAGGCAACAAACAAATGGTCTGAAGTCGCTCGCACCGTACTTAACATTCCCAAGTGATGATGTGTTTATGTGGCTTTCCCAAGTTTGCTCTTTAAGTTTTCTCTCGGTCCGTGACTCTCAGACCATACTGAGCACGTCCCTATTCATTCAATCTAATATTGATTTGGTGTTAAATGGGGATTGCTGTAGATTTGGTTATCATAAGTTTTAGATGTTCCTTCATTTGTCCTGAGTCCTATTTGGGATGTTAATCTGTTCCGCTACTGGAGAGAAGTAAGAAACAAATAGAGATTGGATCTTAAAATATTAAGTTGGTGGGCAAAAAGTCCCTTCATAGACCGGTTACAGCTTATTAATTACTTTAAATAAGCAATTCACACAGTAAAAACGTCTCGTACCGATATTTCTTGCGATCAAATGATACCTGAAAATATATTTAGGTATACTACTCAAGCTCAACCTCAAACAACTAGGTCAACTGTTGATTCCACTACTTCCACTAGGACTTTACCATTGACTTCGATAATGGAACCATCTAGACACATTTTACCTTGAGCATAAAAATCAACTTTGTCAACTTTCCAAGCCCCTAGACCCTCAGTGTACCCCTTCATAAGATCAGACGTATCTATATGTATTAATCTTAGTTCATTCTTGGGGGAAATCGTGAAATCTTTATCGAGCTTTTTAACTAGTATCGCTGCCGCATATCCCCTCATTTTTTCTCGATTCACAGACCCGACATATGTCCGGGGAGTTTTTAACAAAGCTTCTGCGACTTTCAAAAATCTTTTTTCCCCATCCTGCCGGTACTTCTCTGATTCCTCTACTAAAGTGGCATGAAACCCATAACTTAAAATTACAGCTCCCAACATCGACTCCAGCTGCTTACCGCTTAGACTCGCCTGCTCAAATTTTGCTCGAAAGTTTGGAAGAGATCGTGGAGAGCCTTGCAGTAGACTGTGTAGACCATTTTTGATATAGGAATTGTAAAGTGCATTTCCTGTACCCATAGGAAAGAGCACAATGGTGAGACGACTAAAAGTATGAGCTAAATTAAAAGAATCTCATTCAGAATAAAATTACCTTGAAGCAAAGTTGAGAATATCATTCACCCCTCCATCACCACTGAGTAAGATAACGGTCCCAGAAAGACTGGGGGCAATATCCTTAATAGAGTCACAATTAGTTGTGTAAAAGGGCCTAAATGCTACCCCCAAGACATTTAACAATGGTGAAATAATCTGCGTATAATACTGTGTCGCTAGACCAGTTCCTGAGGAAACAGATATAATCACATGAACATCATTTTGCAAATGCAGAGGAAGATCAAAGAGTTGACTTTCGAGACTAGCAGGCAGAGCCGATGTTGTGTGGAACTGTAAACTAGGCGTTTCAACATTTTTTTGACTTATGATTGTATAATCGGTTCCTTCTCTCCACACTCCAACAATATCTTCGGAAGCTATATCCACCATTTGTGGCTAGAAGTGTTGTAAGATACACAAACTAACGATGCTTTATTCTTTTCTCATTGTCTTACCACAATTTTTCGCTTCATTGAATACACAATGATTTAAATGGCAAGACGTGAGGATATTTTGTAGTCGATTTTTACGTGGTGTCTTTGGGATTATTTCTATTGTTGATTGTTATTTCAATGACTGTAAATGCCCACGTTATCCCCATATCATAAGAAAAAGTACTGAAATGAGACTGGAATATCTGAATAATATTTTGAATTGAGAAATTGACCTCTTATATATCGTACATGATGCGATAAAGTAACACCAATCGTAAACTTTGTTTCAGACAACCACCACTAACATAGCTAAACAGTACAAGAATACTCAAACAAGTCAAGAAACAATTTGGAGTTGTGCAGATGACGTGAACCAAAGCAGAAAATATAAAGCACAGTCAACTCGCTTCGTGATTTAGATTCTAGAATGTCACAACAGACCCATATTTGACAAGAGTTAATTCGATCATCCTTCTTCAGCTGTTCAAATGCTGAACAAATGTGTTTGATCTAGATGGAAGAAATGAATAACATATTAACGAGCTACAAAGGTCATTGATATTTTTCTCGGGAAACGAGCAGTAAATAACTTATCCATCTCAATTCACAAAGACTAACCCCTAAACTCGCGGACATCGATACTTATGTGGTTGGAACTTTTACGAGTGAATGATTAGATTAGAACAATGGCTGTTCATGTAAAAGAGAAGAGCACGGGATGGATAGATGATTTTTCCTTTGGATGAGTATCTCCCAAAAGTTTTGCCAATTGGTTTTATTTTCGTCTAAGTACGTCCCTTTCCATTAGACCCTACGTAACTAGTTGGCTCAAATGCTAAGGCTCTTTTTCAATGCAATCATTATTTTTTAGTAATGTAAAGGCTGTATCGGGTACGATACTGGCATTCTAAATTGTGCGCTGTTAGTAACCACCCAGTTGTACTTCTCGAGTTGTGGTGGATTTGGATTCGGCGAATCATTATCAACGTGGTAAATTTATGTGTTATTTTGATATCGAAGAAATTATGTCATTCTGTGGTGTTTTAATGACCTGTGCTGGGGTTATATAAATACGCTATGACGTATAAGAGTATGGTCGCGACTAGTTGCCAGGGATTCAAGTGTAATTCAGAATAAACTTCACAGTCCAAGTAAATTTACTCAAGTCTTACCATTACTTTCAAAGGTTTGATTTGACCATTCTCCAACTCATGGCTTCACGTATTGTTAAATATGTACAAACTGTAATCAGCTCCAGCAGTTTTTGACCCATTCAAGATGCCCCAGACGATGCTTCTCACAAAAAACTTAACGGAATTTTTGTCCAAAAATACAAATCCTACATTACCCACTTTACTTCTTGTATCCCCTGCTGGAAAGTTGCTCTCTAGTTCCTCTCCCCTCCCAGCTTCGCGACTTCGCACACAAGCAACACTATCTCACTCTCTTTGGACACTCTATTTCCCCTCTGTGAGTTTCATTTCTGCTGCCCTGCCAGCATCTGAACAAGAAGCAGCAGATAAGCATGAATTGAGCACAATTACGATTCAGCTCACCCATGGGCTTATGATTATTCGAGCATTGAAGTGTGGACTACTATTCGTAGCCATTAATACTTGTAATATATTATCTAGGCAATCAGCTAGTCTCTCAATAGCTTCAACTCCCCCATCATCGTCAAGAGGGGGTGGCAATAGTTTTGATTCAATCATTGGTGCAGGAAATTCAAACAGCAGAGAAGGTCAAACAGTTGATATTATACAATTTAAAAAGCAGGCCGAGGAGGTGGGAAACTGGTTGGATAATCAGTTGGGTGATTTTAAGCTATACGACGGGGAGGCTCGCCTATGATCAATGCAACTGGCCTTTTTCATAAACCATTTATTGTGTTCGCAAATATCTAGCTTTAACACGGCTATAGAATCTATATATATATATTGCAAGATGAATCGCCTTCATAACAGTTACGATTAACTTATGCCTCGAATCATATATGCAGTTATCACCCTCAATTAAGTTGGTATTTTTTTCACCGATGATTCTTAATCAAATGTTGATGAATACTCTCTCAAGGGAAAAATCACAGATATTGCGCTATCTGGAGCATGCCTGGATCATCTTGCATTACTTCAACACAAGAAATGCATTTGGCTGTCATTAAAATAAAATCAGCAAACCGACCATAGGGTATAAGGTAAATTAAAAATCGAAATCCTTGGTATCTGTATGTAAAGATTAATCATGTTGTAGCTCAATTATGTATAAATACAAAGAATAATAAGAAGGAAGAACAAACTTCACATGCTCGTTCTTCATTAATATAGGCATATCTAAGTTTGATAGTTGCTCAGGCTATCATAGCGGCTCGCGTGATGCAATACTAAGTTTACGGTTGATATATGACTACCAAGCTAATCTGAAGCTCAGATGGTGTACAGGATTTTATCAGGAGACAGAAATTATTTATCAAAATTCTCAAAAATGAAGTTTAGTTTCGGAGCAGACGTATTCCGTGTTAACATTTATTGAATATACTTAGCATGCCTGTAACTTTGTAAAGCCAATATAATTTTATGGCGTATGGTTGAGTCCCCTTTTATCGTTCCTTTGAAGGGGACAAAAATATCGTTCATACCTGTTTGTGGCTTTCCTTAAAATCATGGGGTCTACCTTTAAAGCCAATAGAAATATGCATCATTTTATTATTGAAGAGAAACTTTCTACTTGAGTTGCCAGAATTAACCCAGTTATGACGTTGATGGAATAGATTAAATTGACTTCATTCGTTGGAATTAATACTCACAGTTCACAGATATTTTGATAATATACCATCTCCTTGGGGAAGAGTACTCATACTTGAGAACTGAGACTATCCACTCTTATTATTATTATTACTATATTGTAAGGGAAGTGTTCCGGTATTAATGAGTATGGAATATCACGAGTTATAATGATTTAAATAGCTATCCATCATTGGTTTATGCGTTGCAATTATCTTGCCTCTACAATAAAGAGGATAGGAACATTGTAGCTTGGGCCAGAGAAGAGCTCAATATGTTCAATAGTGAAAGACTGACTTAGAGACGCAAATAACCATATCCTTTATTTAGTGAATACATAATTAGGTGTACCGACTGCTGTGCTCGAATTTTTTTTTACTGCGGGTGAAATAATGTTTAAAGTGAAAATAGCGATTGTGTGTGCTAGACACGAATCACGAAACTTTGGGTCGTTTAAAGTTTGTATCATCGAATATTATTTAATAGTTCGCCAAATAACTCCACCATAACTTAAAACAAACTCTCAAGTCGTATCTTACGATAGTAAAGCTACTGTCTTTGTCTCAGAAGCGAAATAAGATCTCCAGTGAAAAGCTTGTTTGTGTTTTTTTATCTATTTAACGTCTAACAATACAGGATTATGCTCTACATTACATAATCCTAGATAGGACAAATGACGCCCGAGACTTACTGTCTCGGTTTTTGAGGTAACTATCGCTCGAGCCCGAGGGATAGGTACCTATTATATATAAAGGAAAAAAGTGTGATATTAGAGTTACTCACTCTCCTATGGTTATATAATGGTTATATATATTATAAGCGAAAAAAATCAGAGTTTCGCTGATCATATTTTTTTTTGATGTATTCTGTAGTGCAATGCCCTCGATCTTGAAGTGCTATAGATAATAATAAGATTTAGAGCCGGTTCGACGTATACTGTATCTGGAGAGGGAGTGGTTCCGAGAATACATTCAGGATTAGTCATAGATAGATGGAAGTATATGGAATCAGTAGAAGAGACCGTATAGAATATTCTGGTAATGAACAAGGGATTTGAGGTGTTTATATAAAGGTTAGTTATTGTTCATAAGTAAGATATAGAAACTCATAACAACATAATCATATGATTATACATTAAAAATAAATACATATCTATTTCAACCTTTTCATTGTCTTTGCTCCCTCATAATCTTCCGCAGTCAAAGATATCTAAACCAGCTAAACATTCTGATCATACCTGAGTCACAACAGGATTTCTAATCTAGTTAATGAGATAGTCGACGGCGGAGGAAAGGCTACTTGAAAGGCTGCAGAATATATATTTACAATAGGTCGCTCATTGAATTTAGCGATGTAACGTGACATGCTCTAAGCGACCGTTTCTTGACAACTTCCCGTAACTGTAAAGTAAATATTCCATTTTAATCAGAGTTATTATATCAGATCCAAGTTTAATTAAATCATGTCTAAGACATGAGACCAAAAAGTTACATTGGGATTTTTCTTGGAGCAAAACATAATTTTATTTGTTAAAAATAATTATTTATGACGACTAGTTGATTCTCATGTATACGAACTCTTCCCGTTCGTGGCTTAGGCTTAGGAGTAGACGCTGACTCGGTAAAAGGCTGAAGATATTGTCCCCCCATTTGGTATGAAGAGAGATCCTGGAAGCCCTAGAAAGTCATAAGTATTTGGATTTCATATTCATGGACTTGGGATGATTTACTTGGTAGGCAAAGTGGTTACTCTGTGGCTCGCTGGTCATAACAACAGGCCAACATGACGTATTTGTCACTCTAACAAGATTTTGGGAGCCCTAAGAAATTATTAATTCCTGATTCATTGGTTTAAGCACTTGGAGCAATGTACCGGGCACAAAAAATCTTGACCTGGTGGCACGTCTGTCCCTCTGGAGCCCTGAGAAGTTATAAGTTTCTGAATCTTTGGTTTGTAAGCTGAGATAATTTACTGGGCAGCAGAATGTTCTCCTCAGTGCGCTGGTAGCTACTCTGACCGGACAAGTTGACTTTTCAGCAATTTTTTCAGACTCTGTCAGAAAAAGTTATAAGCTTGGTCAACAATTATTGGGTAAAAAGCTTACTCTGATCTCGAGAATATTTCATTTTGAAAAGAAAAGATTTCTTAAGGTCTGATGTCTTTGAATTATGTGTGAATTTCGCCATTTTGAGAAAAGAACTTTGAGGAAAGATGATCAATAATACATGTCTATTACAGAGATACGTTGGAGTTTTTTATATTTCAAGTGTTCCAGTCAATCCAGAGATCTATTGGATGAAAAAAAAAAAATCTGAGCAATGTCTTGAATATGCGCTTTCAACAATTAATTGGTTGGCATACATCAACTTGGATGCTTCTTTTAACCTAAATGGATGCTACACACCAAAGATTGATGATGAAACCTTTCTGTAAAATCTGGTAATCATCACAATAGATAGTTCGCATGAATTCAAGAATAAATACCCCCAATTTTGAAATAACATATTTGGCGACTACCTTAAGGTTTGAATCAAGTCTTTAGGTTTTGTGAAAGTCACATCAACTCGGCGCTTATAACTTTCTTTAAAAACCCGACCAGCGGGTACACCAATCTATTTTTAAGTTTGAGCATGCAATAAAAGATATGAGCGAACAAATAAGCCCTAATTCCCCCAACACTACAAAAAATTTACTTTGGATTGAATTATTGGAAGCTATTTTACTATTAAATTTTTATTCTCTAGATTGAAATGCTCGAACGGAAATCAAGCCCTATTGTTGCAGTACGAAAAATCCTTGTGGTGAATGACAGTGAACTAACGTCTTAGAGTTAGCCAACTATATTATTTATAGCTCAAGATGCTAACTCCCCTGTGCATATACCAGCAAATATTAAGCAACGTTAATCATAAATGACATCACAGTACTACTGGCGTGTCTATTTTGTTGTCAGGGAAATAGTCTTCAGAGATAAACAAATAAACATGTATACCATTATGGAAAAACCTGGTCTCATATAAAGGTTCATAAAGAGTTAAAAAAATTTAAAGTTAAATAACGGCCGAGGAAGCATTAATCTCGACTTTAATCGTGAAGCATTTAAAACGGGTCCGCGGTGCGATTTTGTTGACACTAAATTTAAGGAACCGATAAATAGCCATTAAATATGGCGCGCGACAGGATACACCCGGTACACCGTATTATGATGACTAATACGGTGAATTTAGTCACAAGTAGTTGTGCATATATCAATCGAATGGCCCTTCAATTACATGACATGAACTCCATTGTTCAAAATTTATAGTTAACCTGTTGAAATTAGACTAGCCTGAGCAGCAACTCCCTGCTAAGACATCAGTAGATCAGCCAAGCGAGATTAGTACTCAAGTATGTTTTAGTAAAGAAGTTTCCCATAGTTATAGATGAGTTAACTGAATACCATTTTAAAATAAGCATCACTATCCCTACAAATTTATTCTCGCCCCTTCTTCTTTCTCTTCATACAGTCCATTTCATATTATCTAGATAGTTCATACCATAGACCCACAGAAGGCACTCGAAAAAAACCGATTTAAGGTGTACGTGGAGGAATTAGAATAGCAGATTTTTTTTTTTTTTTTTTTTTGGTATGTAAAGAAAATAAATAATTATAATAATTATTGTTAGGATTTGTTTTAAAATTTGCATCCACAGAGAAAATAGCTTCCTGAAACTGTCCTCTAAAGAACAAAGTGATAGGTAAGTAGTTGGAGTGAAATGTTATAGTTCAATGATTTTAAATGCCTCTCCTTTATCGAATATTAATGACTCTGCTCGACTTAGTTTCTGATTAAACGGATGAATCAAATTATTTACAGACTGCCAGTTCAGTCCAAGAGCTACAAGTTTTTGAGCCAAATTTTAGCTGCTGAAGAGAGCCCCAGTAGCTGCAAAGTCTCCAGAGAATCGAGCTGATTTTGGTTACTTGAACTGGGTTGCACCTTTTACGAAAACACGAAAAACCTACTTGGTGCCCTGTATACAATTTTTTGCAAAATCATAAATGTCTTGTTAAAATTTATCTTTTTCTATACCTCAACTACAGCTTTGCATCCAACTTTTAGAGAAGACTAATTTACATATTTGGACTTATCACTACCCTGGAACTCAGATTCCCTTGGATGGCCAAAGAATGGACATCTATAAACTTTAGTCCATTCAAAAATTCTCTGCTCTTTTCCTCGTCCAGAAAGTATCGAATCATTTTCGTTTGGAGATAATGCTACTGGTGTTTTAATATGGTTGTGGAGCAACCACTCCAATCCTATCCATCTGGTTTTGAATCAAGCCAACTTGAATAATTATGCTTGTCGTCAAATTTAAGTTCGACAGCTTTAGACTGAATGTTGACTCTAGATTCTTGAGAATAAAATTCCTTGGCTCGGTATTCATTAAGGGACTCCTTTTCTGAAGATTGAGAAGGTGGAACTTATTTAGCTAGATATCAAAAATTTGTTTCAATTATAATTTTAAAGCTCACCTGGAGTGATCGGACTACTTAGCTGGGAGTTAAGGATTCGCTCCAGAAAATGTATCCTGGTATGGTTAATTGTAACGTTATTGGTTTGGTCAATTATTCGATCACATGGAAATAGTGAAACGAAGCAGCTGGTAAGAGTGGCAAAATTAACCGTCGACGAATCGATTTGAGAGGGTCGGATGGTAGTGTGGTATGCCATCCGGGCCCTTCTCCTAAGTAGAGTCTGGGTAGCCTGGGCACTTACCCCACTTGAGACGGGAGATGGTTGGTTCGAATCTAACAGACCTAATCACATTTCGGGCGGTGGATATTTACTGGATGGTGGAGGCATGTCTGGATAATCCTGGGTTTGTAATTTCCTTGGATGGATGGATAACCTGTATGTCCTTATGGCAGCTCTTCTAGACAGAGAATCCAAAGTTAATTCAGCAGGGTCAAGGCCTGACTCTCGGTATAGTGCTGCAGTAGATGTAGTCTTATAGACTGGTAAGATAGCTCTGGCGGCTGCTCTGTGTACCTTTTCTAGTTCGTTTATATGAATCCCGACTCTATTACTAATTATTTGATTTCCTTTCATCCTTGTTTTGCCTGGCCACCATGTCGATGATCCAAAATGAGCAATTGGAAGAACACAAGCACTGATAACTTGTTTGGATATTCGTGGAGGTATTCCTCGGATTGTGTTACCGAAACAGCGCAGAGTATTAGCAACTTTAAGGGCCTTTGAGGGACGCTATTGGGTACTTGGATAGAACGTTAGCCTAGACATGAAAATTCGGGAGTCATGTGACTATTTCAAATTCACATCTGACGCGTTATCCGCCGCTCGAAAATAGAAAGGAATGTTTATCTAGCCCACCTAGCCAATGAGCTTTCAAGCTTGTGAATTAAACCCCTGTCGTAAAGTAACATCCTAGTCAGCTCTAGTATGAATCCTTGTTAGCACTCATTTAACCCCAGTCAGCCGTTACTCAACCCGACCGTATCGCAGAGATGCATAACTAATTGACTTTAGGATAAGTAGAGCTTAATTAAATTCATTTTTGTATCTATGAGTAAATGAAAATTAGACTTTGGCTTGCTCTTTGGTGCCCAAGAGACATTTCCAAGGCGATGAAACAAAAGATACAGGTGGAATCTAGATCGGGTTTATAATTTTTATTTCAAATGAAATTGAATCGCTCTGCTGTTATTGAAGTGCGCAATCTATCGTAGGGATCTGAGATACTCTCTTTTTCCGTCTGTGAAAAAAAGAGATTAATATACATATATATATAATAATACTTATATAAAGTGCTGCAGAGCGCCAACTTACAGACCATTGCCCGCCGGGACTTTCTACCGGTTTCACTCAAAGTGGCTACTTCCATGAGTAGAAACCGTTTGAAACTAGGTTGTGAAGAAGGGCGAGTGCTTCACTGGTAATTCCCTCATTTTATGCTGCTCGGGGTTGAGCCGATGTAGCTAGATTTCTTTGGGGACATGTCCGGGAATTCTGGCCGCTAATATTGTATATACTACAGCTACTCTTAAGTTAGAGGTCTCGTTGGTAGCTGTTACACCTACTTCATGCAATAATGGCATCTGGTATATATTTGTCTTCCATGTGCTATCCATCAGGAAGATCTTGTTTATCCTAAATTTTTTGATTATTATTCGTGCTGGCGTCGGACTGATAAATCAGCCAGTCAATTCATTAGACTGATCTCGACTTAAGGTATGCCAGATATCACGATTCACCAGCATGTCTAACACAGTGTAAAGTTCCATCGAGTTTCATCATGTATTTCGTTCATTATTTTCTATTGTCAAATCCTTTCTACTTAATTTCCGACAAACCTCGGTAAACCTCGGCAACGCTGAGCGTGTACCTATGCGCCGGTATCTGTAACTATATCACAATCACCGACAGAGACCGACATGAGTTGCCGTCCATGAATGTAAACACCAATTAGAACAGGATCTTCAATCAATTTTTAGTTAGTTCCTTTTTGAGCATTAGCTCTAAAGTAAAGAGACTGTGTCATGTATATAAGGACATAGATAGCCTTAGATAGCTTCTCTACACTTAGTTCTTTGTCAAGAATATACCCATAAGCACACCTTTGTTTTACAACCTTAGTTACATCCTTAGTTCTCCTTAATCTTCCGTCCTTATCACATACTTGCTTCACCTAAGAATATATTTCACATATAGTCATATGTTACTCCAACGGCCTCCTAACTGACACAGAGCTTCTATTTAAGCTCTGCCATCCAGTAATATTCTTTTTCTGTACATATTTATATTTTGGATATCCCGAGTCGTCGAGATATTTGTTAAATCTTGTTTTATCAGAGCACTTATAATGGTCCGAGGCCTTGCTCCAATACTACTTAATCTATCAACAGTTTCAATTTCGCCTTCTGTCAGGGTTCTTGCACTTGGAAATGCGGATGGATGACTTATATTTAAACCTAGGAATAGATCTGTGTTTACTGATTTAAGATAATTAATGTTGCGAAGTGCCGATATAAGGGCGTCAATCTTTTTCAGGTTAGGACCCATTACCCAAAAATCATCAACATACATCATTGCAAACAGATCTTTCTCGGAGTTTGTGTAAAAACATATATCTGATGTTGTCGGATGCAAGCCATGCTTGGCAAGAGTTGCTCTCACATCATCGTACCACAATGCTGCTGCTTGTTTCAATCCGTATAATCCTTTGCAAAGTTTAACAACGTATCCTTCCTTTTCAAACCCTTGTGGAATATCCATGTAGAGGTCGATATTAAGATCCGGATTTAGAAATGCTGTTGGAACATTGCCCAGTCTTTTGTGCCAGCCAAATTGATGAGCGAGAGCCAGTAAAATCCGACAAGTTTCGGCTTTTGGCGTTAGTGCAAATTTTTCTTGATAATCGATTCACTTTTATTGTATATATCCTTTGACTGTACAACGAGCTTTCCATCTCTCCACGCTACCGTCTGCATAGAACTTCTTTTTGAACACCTATTTGGATTACACAGGTTTTCGATCTTTGGGAAGGTCGGAGCGTTTAACTAGTTTTATTGCTCCTTTATTCATCAACAATTGGAATTCTTCGTTTGCAGCGGCTTTCCATTGCTTGGCTTCTGGTGAAGTCATTTCTTCATTCCAAGTCTTGGGATTTATTGATATTAGTGCAGACCTGCCGTGATGTATTCGGTTATAATCATGCCGGATAACTTCTCTACCACGCTTTGTTCGCATTGTTTGCTGTTCTGGAGAACGAGCACGTTTTTGACCCGCCACAGGGGGAACTTGATCCCATCCGGTCGTGATTTTGTCGTATACCTCGATTTCATGTTTGTTTTGATCAGGTAATAATGCTGATGATGATAGCTTTACTTCTTTGGATTCATTTTCATCAGGTCTTATCAATGGTAACGATGACTCCCCCTCTTCTTCTGTTTCGGAGAAGAAGGATTACGTATTACTCAGATCGTCTGCTGTGTCTGGATTCTGAACTAGGAATTGGCTTGTTGAATCTGGTTCAAATAATGTGCCTTGTGGTTCAAGAGGGACTAAACTCTCGTCGTTATAATAAGTCAATGGAGGTGATAAATGCTCTCCATTTTTTTCAGTTTGTTGGGGAGGTGGTATATGCTCTCCTCTAGCTTGTTGATTTAGGGTGTTGTCTGACTTTATATTCTGGGATGTTTCAACATCTATAAGAAATGATTGATTGTTGAAACGGTCTTAAAGCAAGTTGATTTTCTCAAAGTACTCAGAGCTATATACAAAAGAAGATCTTTAAGTAGGAAGGAAGAGATGTAAGAAGAATCTCCCCTATTTATCTACATACCGAGATTTTTTCATCTCCCATAAATAAATGCAATATCAAAATGTTACTCATGATCAGGATTCCAATCTCATGCATTATTTCTATTATCTTAACTTTGAAATAGGTTTTCTTGTCATGACTGTTGAGCCTGGTTTGTGACCTTCCGTATTACTTCGATTGATTGATTGATTGATTATTTTCAAGTCCCAGGCTCTATCTAGCCTAGCGCCTTTTGGCACGGGACCGGCGGAGCCGGCAGAGATTTCGCCGAAGGCGCATCCCGCTCGTTCACACCAGATATGTTACCTAGTGATAATATTAAGTACATAAATTAAATAAGAAATGAAAAAGAAAAACAAAAGAAAAGAAAAGAAAAGAAAAATGAAGTAAAGTAAAGTATTTACAAGAGGTAAGGTGATCTTTCTCACACCAGCTTAACCTCCGCCATTTCCATAATCTTGGCAAACTATAAATTACTGTCCCCGCATTCAGTAGAGGACGAGTGTTCGAGTAATCCCCCGAAACAGCCGGTAATCCGTACAAATTCTTTAAACTTCTCAAGACACTTATGTCCGATAAGTTGACTAATGTATTCATTCATTGTCACCCCTTTCCTGAGCTTGCGCACCAAGGTGGAATGTGTTCGGCAGCGAACAAAATGTGTCGGTGAAGTCTCCAATCCGCACACACATTCTAAAACTGCGTTATTATGTTTGAAGCGTCGATGATATAACGCAAAGTCACCATGTCCTGTCCTAGCAGCAATAAGTTCGTGTAGTAGCCGCCGGGATAATCGTATTACTTCGATTATTACATTAAGATTGTAAATATATCTCGCTTAAGAAATTATAATCAGTGCAGTGTCTCAATCCCGGCATATTAATTTATCCTTGCTGATAATAATTATGCATGTCAGTAGTAATTATACATGTGCACAATCATAATAATAATTAAAACAGGAGGGCGAGACTGAACTCCTGTACGTGGTGCCCTCTACGAACCTGAGGGTGCAATACTCTTTCAGAGCCAAGATTCAGTCGTTAAAAGAGATGGAGAGTCAATTTCAA
>QVIK01000167.1:2624-79023 GCA_003957845.1 Oidium heveae | reverse complement strand
TACCAAACAGTTCGCGTTGCTAGCCCAGATGTTTGGGTAACAGATCGTGACTTGGCATTAATTAAAGCAATTAAACGTCTCCATCCTCAAGCTAGTGTCCTCCTCTGTATCTGTCATATCAATATGGATATCAGGGCTTTTGCCTCTAAGGTTTTACCCCGAAAAGAGTTAGTTGATAGTCTTCTGGAGTATTGGAAAAGTGTCATTTATAGTAATACTGTAGATGATTATATTGAAAACTGGAATAAATTTGATCATAAATATTCTAGGTAATGATCTTTTTGATCTCCCAAAAATACATATGCTAGCTAAAATTATAGACTACAATATGTAGAAATCTCTGGTCAGGAATCTCAACCTCTAGAAGAAATCAACACTATAGCTTTGAAAGACCAAAATCTGGCTACAAACTATAAAAAAATATTATTATACCNTAGACTACAATATGTAGAAATCTCTGGTCAGGAATCTCAACCTCTAGAAGAAATCAACACTATAGCTTTGAAAGACCAAAATCTGGCTACAAACTATAAAAAAATATTATTATACCTACAAAAGACTTGGCTCCAGCCTTGGAGTCATAATTTTGTCAAATTTTATACCAATCGAGTACTCCATCTTGAGACCATGACGACCCAACGGGCTGAGAGTGCTCATAGAACTTTAAAAGCCCAACTGGTCTCCTCGACAGGCGATCTATTCACGGTGGTTAACTCCATTGAGCTTCTCTTCAAAAATCAGTTGATTGATTGGCAGCAGAAGCTTGCTGCAACTAAGAATGTTGTAGCACATGAGCATCGAATAGCCATGTTCCGCAAAATCATAACTCATGTGCCTGCATATGGCCTTTGGAGAGCATTCAAGCAGTACAAAATGGTAGTAGACAGTGAGATTCCTGGAGCCCACCCGTTGGAAATATGTACTGGAGTCTTTTCTAAGACTACGGGTCTTCCTTGCAGTCATCGAATTGACGAGCTAAAACGGAATTGGCCAAGTGTTAGAGCCTCAAAACCTTCATTCCCATTGGCGGTATTCAAAGCCAGAGTCAAGCTCTATCTCTATTCGAGAGAATGATGAAATTTATAATGATAACCATGTGAATTCTCAGGCACACAAGAATAAGATTACAGAAGCCGGAGATGTTAGAACACAGTGTTGTAAAGTACCATTGTTACGTTACCCGAGGAGTGTCCAGTCTCGGTTAATAATGGTAAGAGATTGCGATATGTACAATCAAGGATGTAGTATATCCGGTTTACCGAGACCGAAGATGAGTCCGTAGGATAGAACTAAGCACTGTTTTAATGATGTATATAATCGAGGGGAGGAACTGAGTCTAGAAGTGTGTGCGTGGAACTTCTTGTCCTTTTGAATTGGTAGTTAATTCGATAGCCCAACAAAAGAGATTTTCAACTAAAACTTGTTTATATAACCACTTCTGTGACACTGTAGTGTTGACTTATTGATTAATAATAAGCTCTTAATAATATTTAATTCGTGAATTTTATCACACAGGATGAATTATTCGATGATATATTTAGTATTGAAGAACCTGCAATGATAAAAGGGAAGGGTCGACGAAAAGGATCACTCAGTAAAAAGAGGCAGTTAACATTTGAAAATAGTACCCATCGTGAACCCTCCTCATTTGAGATTGCCCAACAAAATCAGTGGAATAGGATGTCTTCATTAGACAACAGTTCAACGAATGATCTAGATAACCACACAATACGACAAAGAAATCGCGGAGGACGAAGAGGAGTTCGTGGGGGAAATGACTGCTTCTCTGTGGCAGGAGTACCAGATAATATGGTGTCATCCTTCAGCACTAAAAGTGTTGATTGAGCCAAGCTAGGGCACATGAGATTAGATATATATTAGAATTATAAATTACTCAGATTTGATTATTTTAATACGTAGCCAAAAGTTACAAGTTATATTTATTTGATATGAATTTTGTCAACAGAGTTTATTTACATGCAATATGAGCCTTCTGAGTTACCACAGTAACTAATATAATGAGCCTAAGAAATGTGGGGAAAATATATAAAGCTCATCCCTGCGGGTGTCTAAATAAGAAAACCGGGTGTCAGCAAATTAGGTCCCTTTAGTAAATAGAACAGATTAGCGTCTTCGATTATGTAAAGTAAGCTTGAAAAAAGTCACTTGTCGGTTTTTTTTGTGCCCTTAACGGTTCAATCACCAAATCACCGTGACCAAGACGTCACGGGCTAAGGGAAAAGCTTGTAGAAATGCCAGTGGGAAAAAGCAACCATTTCTCCCAGACTCTATTAAGATGAGCAGCCGAGTTCCTCCGCCGTCCAGTAAGCCACGTGGGAATCTAACCCATCACCCCTAGAGTGTCCAACCAGTCAGTGCCTGGCTATTTGCACCAATGACTTTTCTTCATCGGAGACTGTAATACTGGAAGTATTGAGCCCTTCGCTGTACATTCCCTGGGTCAATCGAGAGTGGCTTCGTGGAAAAGGGTGCTAAAGGGAGGGAAGATGTTATAGAGATGAAAACGACTGAGACCCGCGGTGACGAATGGGAATCCTGAAGGAGGAGGACTGTGCGAATCTTCTTGGCTACCTTAGATATACGGAGCCCACTGAATAATTGCACCTGGCCTGCACTGGGTGAAGACGAAGATTTCGACTTTCTGGCTTTTTTCTTTTCCCAAGTTCCAAAAGGCATCAGTCACACGATTACCTGGCCAACCCACACATTTATCTAGAGGCCTAGATCCATAAGATTTGGGGGAACGTCTCCGATTTTCTTACAGTTATTCAAATGATATCACTTATCTTACAGGTAGAGCTTTCGTATATCATCATCCCCAACTTCCTCATCATAGAGCAATCGGGAATACCTATTGATTGAGGTGAGAACCAAAGCTAAGAATAACTGTTTTCATGAGGCTGTCTGATCGCTAAATTTAAAAGAGGTAAATCTTCATAAGGCGTATGTACAGTTTGCATTACTTAATAATAAAGTTGAAAGGCGGGTTGAGTGGATTAGGCATCAGGCCTATCAACAGTCTGGACCCTTTTGCCTTCGCAGCAAAGGAAACGAGGAGATGCGCAGGACATTTTCAGTCTCGGCGGTAGAACCTGGACTTGAAGATCTTTGTGTTTGTTCGTTTGATTGATTATTTTTTTTCGGTTATTAGAACGTGTAAGAGCGATCGACGCCCACATCTCATAGGGCGGGCAGGCACAAGACACGGGTAACAAACAGGGCTGTGCAGCTACAACCATATTTCCACAATTAAGGTGTCCTGCGCCTTACATTCTTGCCCTACCATGACACTTCTGGACCATTTTTCGTAACATGTCTCTTAGCTTATCATGATCAATCGTAAAAATTCAGTTACAGACACCAAACGATGAAAATTTCTCCAAAAATCCTAATGGCCAGTTCTTGCAGGCATTAGCCATGATATACCTGGCCTGCCTGGGTAAGGCCAACGCCGTGAAGCTGTTTTTGTTTTTGGGGGGCTATTTTATACGTCAGTAGGGTCTTAGTGCCTTTTTTAAAGAATTTAGCTTGACATTTGATGATTAATCATCAAATCCCTCCCTCCCTCCACCTTACCCAATGTAAAGAATAATCGCCATTTTTTTTTGCAATTAATAATTATTTATATCATTCTAACCCTATAGTCACGGTTGAAATTGTAGGTGGGTCTAAGTGAGAGCATTTCTCGCTTCAGGGATCATACAAAGACTGCCGGTGCAGAGCTAGTAAAGTCTAATAATATTCTAAGCCTGGATCATTAGGCGAAAATATACACAATTAGTTTTACATACAGTTTCATAACTTTCGTAGGCTCATCCTCATCGTCGTACATATACTTGGTAATAACTAGGAAATTTCTAATCAGTCAAAATTATCTTTGCGTCAAATTGGCTACGTATTGCGCCGCGGCAACGTCACATCAAAGAAAAGGTCGTTTGCCGATTTTATCTTCTGAAGATGTCGACGAGATGAACAATTTTGTTAAGTCATCTTCAATAAATCGAAGAATGACATAACTCAAACTCGCCGCTGGTTCCTTTAAACATTTAAGTGTCAGTAAAAGAGTTGTTCGGAGTGAGCTTCGGAAAAGAGGTTATCAGCACCACCCTGCACACAAGAGACCTCCGGTATCTGAACTGACCAAGAGGGTTCGGCAAAAATGGGCTGAAGACCAGGTTCACTGGACTGTGGAGGACTGGATGTTCATACTTTGGACCCACGAAACTTGGGTAAAGAAACGTGAGCATAAGAGAATATTTTGCTCTATCAGATGTATTTTATCCTTGGATTTAAAATTTACCTTAGACAAGAATAGTACCTCTTATTGATGGGAGGGTCTCTATGTGGCCCTGGCTCTCCGTGATGCAGGACAATGCTCCTCCTCTCGCAGGAGTCAGGACGATGGAAGAGATTGGAGAGAGTGTCAATACTCCAATTCCTTGGCCTCCTAAATTCCCAGACCTTAATCCGAGAGAGACTGTTTGGGACAGCATGAAAGATTAAATACAGTTCAACTATCCAAGTCTGGGCAGCGGAAAACAACGATCTCGAGATACACTTCGACTGGCTGTGAAGGAAGCGTGGTACTCTGTGTCTTCTGAATACTTTGTCAAACATATTGAGACCATGCTGTCCGGATGTAAAGCGGTTATAGATGCTGATGGGGGCCCGACAAAGTACTGAGGACTTAGTATCTGCTTTTGTTGATCCTATTTGTAAATCTTTGTTTAAATCTTTCCTACAGTTTTTAAGTTTTAAATTTTGATGGTATGATTGCACAACATTTTATGCAGCAGATCAGGTATGAATTAGGCTTAAATCAGAGGAAATGACTCACATACAATTTCTCTGTCGGATGAATTTTCCATACTTTTTTTGCCAAGAGATTTCATAAATACGGGGGATAAACTCTATTTGATAGCAGATCGTTCTTTATTGGGATATGATCATCTCGCTTATACCCCTACTAGTGGCTTCACCCACAATTTCCACCGTGGCCATAGGGTATGGGCTTTTAAATCTTATTGATGTAGGTTGAAAAACCAAAAAAAAATTATACCATTTTATTTTTATTTCATTCGTCATTATTCATCTCTCAGACATATTTAACTCTTTGGAGGGGGGGGGGGGAATAAAAATAACAGGGAGCCAATCAACTGACCCTCATTTTTCTCCGTTGACCACCTGTTATGGCCTAATTAGGCAATTTTTGACCACCCTGCCGTTTGACCCCCAATTTCCTCCACTAACCCCTATATTCCCCTCGTTGACTCCCTCGTTCCTTGGTCAAAGTCGATCAAATGCTCGTCTCCTGTTGGCAACCAATTACACAAATGTTTTTGTTCTTTGCATGTAAATATAAACAGTCAATAAAGTGTCAACAACCAAGCCCAAATAATCTACCTCTTCAAAAACTTCCAAAAATAAGCTCAAGACTGGAGACTTTATCCTAATCAATTCTATATGAAGCATATTTCCCTAATCTCCCACAATCTTATGCTTACAGCATATTAATATGGATTTGAGATCTTATGCCTCTCAACCTTTGACTGAAAAGGAGCAGGTAGATAGCTTGATGAATGACTGGGTGGATGTACTTTATAGCTCAACAACTCAAGATTATATAGGTAACTTGAGTAGGTTGGTTGGTCATTACACCGATAACCAGACTTCCCATTTCACACCTAGCTTTGGTTTGGAGGGTTTAGACCACTGAACATTAACCTAGACATGAAAATTCGGGGTCCAAGTGACTAACTATTATAGCTTAGTCATTTCCCTCTGTTCGCGTAGTTTCAAATTCATATGTGACGAGATACGCGCCGTTCGCATACGTAAGTCCCAATATCAATTGCAGCGTTGTTCATTTCTTAGCTATTACATTGTCTTTACTGGTACTTAAAGTGTTCTACACGCAGCAATATTGTATTTGATGCTTGCAATCTCAATCCACATTTATACTTTCAATATTTAATCATTCATCCTTACTCGATATAATCCAATATGGGGTTTCAATCCATAGTTTTTTTGCTCGACTTGCAAATGCCACCGCCAATTCAGCGACTTTTCAACAATAAATAGGAAAGCCATAAAAGACATGCCCAAAGCACAGCCAAAAACGTTTCCTACCTGAAATTGATGAATGGGATAGTCTCATACATGAAGTCAATCGCTGGAGCCAATCTATAAGCCTTCTTTGTTTTATCGTAAACCTGCTCTGATTTATACCCTGTTCGGGATCAAACCAGAATACTTAGCATTGCTTACAATTTTGGAAATTCGCTCAATATATCCGGTAAAGCTGCTATGGACTTCAGGCCTCTAAAGGAAGCTGTAAATATGTTAATTGATCTAAATCAAAAGATAGGCGGCTGCAGGTTCCACCATTGAAGTCACTACAAGTCTGAATTTGGCCACTACTAGAAATTTGTTTGCTGCCAGATTGAAGATAAAAATCTTCTAAGAGAATCATCCGGTAAACGCGATCGACACCGGATGAAAATGTTTGATTGCAAGAGCAGGTTGGCAATATAATCAAATCTGTCAGATAGCCGGTTATCTGTCAAGTTACAGTACATTTACCACACGCCATATGCTGATACTCGGGTTTCAAAAGAGGCCCCATGGGTTGTTAACTTGCATTTCACAACTGAGACTCCTGCTGAGCTTTATTGTAGCCTCTAGGTGTCTGGAATCCATTGTGCGGAGATAGTCACTCAGCATCATGTTTATTAACAATTGCACCGGACCTATTCCAGTGCCAGGCGATATAGTGCACACCAATTTGTGTCCATGTCAAAGTTACTTGATCGGCATAAAGATTAATTTTGGCATGCTACGTATACGGCAGGAAATTTTCGTAACAAAGCGATATACATTCGTGGAACTATATCAGCCCTTGTGTCTAAAAATCAAGGGCTTGATATTGATGCCACATTTGGAGCAAACAACTCCGATAACACAAATTAAAAATCTTGATTAACGTAGATTTATAAATTCTATTGAAATATTTTCCGATTTTACTATTTTACTATTTTACTATTTTACTATTTTACTATTTTACTATTTTACTATTTTACTATTTTACTATTTTTTTTTTTTCATCCATTTGCATTCCGACTATAGTGGGATTTGCATCCCATAGGAGGTGAATTTTATAACACTTGATACTTACAAGCATTTCCGATCTAATTTTTCTTGTTATCTACATGTAAGCCCTATACTTTTGTTCTTTACATCTGACAACTTGATTACGGATAACGCGTTACGGCTTAGATAGTCACATGACCCCCAAATTTTCATGTCTAAGTTAAGAGACGTTTTTAGACCACGAGAGCTTACGAGCTAATTATTCTAGAATCCTGAGAAATATGGCCTTCTGGGACAAACTGCATTTTACCAACCTCGCTTTAAATGTTTTGCGAGGTATCTTCCATATGAAAATTCTACTACGCTTCAACACAAAACTTTCGTATCTTGGCCGACGACATAACTCGAAAGGGATTACGTAAGTATATGACATAACAAGCTTGAGAGTTGATGAATTATCTCATGAGTGGAAATTGCAAAGAAAAGGGGTGGGAACTGCATAGTTACCCTTATTTCAGATACCAAGTCTGCAGCACTTCTGCGCACGTGAGGAACCACCCTTCATCCAATTCTTATCATCATCGTCATCGTAATCGTAATCGTAATCGTAAAACGACCACTTTTTCCAAGATTGTTAAATTTTACCCAAATTCAGCATGAAAATTTTGTTTTTATTTATTTATTTTTTTTTGTTCGTAATTGTAAACCAACTTCTCTATTGGATCCACTCCCCCTTACCCAAAAAAAAGTCCTTTTTTTGAATGAGCTTCATTTCAGTCATAGCTGATATATTAGACTGTGACTTTCCTCCTATTATGCCGGCTTGAAAAAGGGGCTATATAATGAGTAATCATGCAGGGAACGCTTCTGACTCCGCATTTAGTCACTTATTGCCTCTCTAATAAATTTAAACCTGAGGTTGGAGATAATTTTTTTTCTTTTTTCTTTTTTCTTTTCTTTTTTTTAATAAGAATAGAAAATACTGGATTCAGCTAAAAAAGCTTCAAACTCTGTAGTACGCCTTCCCAACTGTTCATTACCCATATCTCGCTTGGATCTAAATGTAATATTTCGGAAGTGAGGTTGGTGAAACCTATCAAAAAAAATTTAGCTTTTACTACTCTATTATAAATAATAGTATACATTGGTGTGGCAATTACACGAAGCCCCTGAAATAAAACATGATTTTAAGATTATAGAGCAGGGAGTGTTGGCCGACTCATTGTCCTATTCATTTCATAGATTATTTTGTGACAGTTGCATAATCCTGGGTTAAAAAGTATGAATATCGGGAATGGAAATTCATCAAGTGATAAACGGCTTGACAAAAGTTTTGTTGAATCTAAAACTATATAGATGGTATTGAAGAATCATAAATCGTCGGACTTTGCGAAAGTAATCAATATGTTTTTATGGAAGATTAAAATACATTGCAAACCCTTATTCCTCTTACTTTTACTTTTAATTATATCCCCGTAATTCGGTAAAATTAACCTTAGGCTTAACTACACGAGACTGGGCTCAAAGGACAGAACAGTTATGATAAATGGGTACGACCCGTGACACATAGCTTCTCGAATTTTGTTAGTCGTAACAAAAATTAAAAGTGAGTTTATTCTGGCAAGCTAAGATAGACTTAGATGTAGTAGTTTCAGAATTTTATTTGCGTTTCAAAATTTAAATATATAAATCTTGTTGAAAAAATCTAACATACAAGAAAAGAATGATATACCACAGATAATTTCAAAAATGAATTGAATATAAAAAGAGTTCCAAACGCCATTAGTTCTAAAGATGACATAAACTGAGTTAATGCGTTCCATTCACACCAACACCGTTGACACCTGTTAAAACTGGTGTTCCAACTTCGTAGTTTTCCCAATTAGCAAGTATAGCTCCAATTTTAGGACTATTTGTAAGACGATATACATCCTCAAAGTATTCTTTGGTGATATTGAATGGTCGAGCTGTAACGTTAGGAATGTATTTACCAATTAGTTTACTTGGATCAATGGAAGTTCTATTAATTTTCTTAAGAAGGAATGAACGAAATGGTTTGACTCCAGAACGAAGGAACGTTGAGTGGAAAGGTACATCTATACCCTTAAGAGGTATAGTTGCAAATCCTCTTTGCAGCTCAACAGGCTGTGGTTTGGACTTTGTCTGACTTGCACATTCTGTTATAATTTCTACAAGTCTGGCTTTGACATCATCTATAGATAAAGTTTGCATAAGTTGCTGAATATCGATTCTCTGTGCCTTAAGAAAGTTGGTGACACCAGCTAGTGTATCGAGCGCACGTAAATCTCCAGCGCAAACGTATTGCATGTTCGCAATATTGTAGTTCACAATCTCTAGCAACCATCCTGTCTCCTCAGCTATATTCTCAACAACATATTGAAGAGCTTGTTCATTGAACGTCTTAGATATTCTCGATGGATTAACAGCACACATAGAATAATTTGATCGTCCAGATTCATCTCGCTCAACAGCTACCTGCATAGTTAATCCTCGGTAGAAAACTACAGAGACTAAGCTCTCAATTGGCATAACTTCCGCTAAGGCTGCAAGAGCAGAATACTCTCCAAGAGAATGTCCAGCGAAACTACTATCTCTTTGTACTAAACCTTTAGATCTCATATCTTCAAAACTAGCTTTTTCCATTAAAGTTAAAGCAGGTTGTGTGAATTGTGTTGCAGAAAGAAGACCAGTTGGTGACATATATGTGTAGGAGCTGGTATTCTCATTTATCTCCTTAAATATTTTTTCTGATTTAGTTGAACCATCTGACCCAACAGTCTCAAAAGTCATAGACATATAATTTTGGCGTATAGCTTTTCCTCGAGGTCCACCGAAATGGATAGTCAGTTCCTTGGGATTGTTTTTCACAATATTTGTGATAGCAAAGCCTAAAAGACGTTAGTTATAAACTTCTAATAAGATTATATACTTACCATAATTATCCATGAAATGCTTGTCGGCTCTATCCCAAACTTCTTTTGCAACAGGGCTTGTAGCATATAATTCCATACCCATACCTTGTTCTTGTGACCCCTGACCGGTGAAGACATATGCTGAGACTGGTTGCTCTACTTCAGCTTCGGCAATAAGAACCTTTTCTTCAGATTCTTTATTACTTGCTTCCACTTTTATAATTTTCCGTCCTGAAACCATTCCAACATGTTGAAGGTTGACTTCAATTTCATCATTTGGTAAAACCATTCCAGTTAAAGAAGCATGGAAACTTCTAACACGACCGATGTGATTTTCCGCAGCCCAAGTTTCAACTAGACTTCTAACCGCAGCACTAGAATACATACCATGAGTGATGGTGCCTGGTAGGCCAGCATAGTTTGAAAACACTCGAGAAACATGAATTGGATTATAATCACCCGAAACACGAGCATAGGTCTCATTGGAAGAAGGGGCTCGAATTTGAAGTGGCGTTTTACCGCTCAGTGGTATAGCATTCTCAAAGTTAACAGGTTGTTCAATTGAAGAGCCATGCCTTTGTAAATAGTCAATAACTGGATTTCCATGGGAGACACCCGCTTCAAATTCAACAGAAGCAACTTGAATAATTTTTTTGGTAGACAGTTCTAACAGAACTTGACCTGTTGTTTTTACACTGCTAAATATGGTCTTGTTTTTGAACCGAACAAAGCTCTGTAATCGAAAAGTAAGTGTCTGACCCAGTAATTCATGGTCAGGTTCATCTAAAATAAACCATTCCTTTGACCTCAAAACCGCAACATCTCTTGTAGTAGCTAAGTGTATTTGCATTGGTGTCTCATTCTTTCGCTGGAATGTATTATTAAAGTCGTTATACTCACCACGATAAAGAAATTGAGATGTAACCTCCATAACAGCCTTGCCGTGTCGAGTTATTGTACCACATACTTCTACCATTTTTCCGGAGTCCTGATTGATTACGGCATTAATTTGTGCAGTCGTTTCTACCTCGTCATCTTCCTTTAGAGGCTCAGCTCCTGGTAACATTCGAAAGCCATTAGAAAGATGAACCAGCTTAAGTAAATCACCATCAATCTCTTTTGGGAAAATAGGTTTTGTGATTGCTTTCCAACCAACAACAATAGCAAAGTCCATTGGGGCCAGGATCTCCTTTCCTGGTCTATCAACAAATGCCTCTTGAGTATTTCCAACAGCATGTACAAAATTGTTTATTGCTTCCGAGGTTATAGATGCTTTACCTCCTTGAAACTTTCCAGTGACAGATGCATTGAGATCTAGTGACTCATTTCCAAACCAAGCACGCCAGTAAAATTCTTTAATTCTGTCATTTCTATCAGACATTATCTCACGTATTGGTGCATATCCAGCATCTGGATGATAAGTATATTTCAGAGGAAGTGAAATGGGTTTTCCAAGTGCATTGGTATCCTTTATTAAATTTACAGTAATTTCATTTTTGCCAGATAAGAGTACTTCAATTACCTTCGTAAATTGATTCACGCGAGGCTGCTCGCTGACATTAATTACAGTCTTAGTTGGATCATTTGGGAAATTTATTTCTATGTATAGACCTCGAGTAGGGGCAAATATTCGTCTTATGGGATTTGTTTCAAACTTCTTGTTTTGAATGAAGACTTTTGATGTAAATAATGCATATCTCCATGACTTCTTTTTTCCTGCAAGCAATGAGAACCATTCATCGCTCTCAGGAAGTGGTGTGGAGGAATTGGAAGAAAGACGGATTGTGGTACATTGTGGTTGATTGGAAACAATAAGACCGTCTATATCGATGTCATTGATTTCAGTCTTTTGCTCTCCTCCAAAGTACTCCAAAACAGGAATCGTTGACTCCCTTCCACCATATTTATCATTTGTAAGAGCTTTAATGTGGCCATTATGAATACCGTCGAGTATTTCCTTAATTGGTTCATTTACTACTGTTGAATATTTAACTGCTGTTGGACCCTGCAAAATACAAGTTCGACCAACATCCTGATCTATAACAGCTTCCAAATCTTCTGATTGCCAAAGTGAATCCTTCTTGAAAAAAAATTCAAAATTCTCATCTAAAGAAGGTACGAAAGTTGGAGGCTTTTGACCACGGCGTTGGCAAAGAAGCAAGAAGTGTTGAACGTCTTGGGCGTTAATTAGCTGAGTGGCAGTTTCGGGATAAGAAGCTAAGATTTTATCAACAGTTGGATATGGATCATCAAGTTCTGAATAGCTTTGAAGCAATGATGGCTGATTTGCAGTATGAGTAAATCGTTCCTCCATTCTACGGATAAAATCTCCAACAAGTCTCTCATAAGACTTATCGATCCATCGACTTTCATGTTTCACATACATTAAATCGACCATTCGATATACGACCTCACTATATGTCATATCTTCAAGATCAACTGCTTTACCGTCTTTATTCCGGCCGAACCAAACTTTTTGAAAATCGTCGTTCAGTTTTTTAATTATATAATCACGATTTTTTCGGAGCTCTGGGATACGTTTTTCTTTAGGTAAACTAAAAATCTTTGCATCCATCTCGGCCCAAAATTTGACACCACGGGTAGCAAGTTTATGAATTGGTTCACCCATTTCAGATCTTACTGTAATAACTCCACCAGCAGGGCCTTTATAAGTTTTTTCCCATTCCGAGTCGTCTAAACCTTCTGCTTCTGTAATCGCTTTCTTTGCATTAAGACTGGTGCGTGCCTCTAAGGCTGTCATTACACGACTTCCGAATAAACAACCATCAAAAGGCATTGGTGGATAACCAAATTTCGCTGACCATTCTCCCGTTAAGTATGGATAAGTATCATCTGCGCCACCAAAGCCACTACCAGCTACAAGTATAAGATTGTCGCATCGACGAATACGGCCATACATTTGTAGAATAGGTTGGTGAAAGTCCTCAAAAGAATGATGGCCACCCCCGCGACCTCCGGTCCACTGTAGCATAACAGGAAAGTTTGGGTTAGCTTTTGCAATATTTATAACTGATTGAATGGCATCAATTGATCCAGGTTTGAATGATATATGTTTGAGTCCAAGTGTTTCAATATATTCTTGAGCAACCTCAATTGACGGAACACCAGCGCCAATGGTCAGTCCCTCAATAGGAACACCTTGGGAACGAAGTTGACCAATGAGTGGAATCTGCCATTGCATTGCGCGAGGATTTACGTAGATTAAATTAACAGAGATACCTCTTCCTGCTGGAATTTCATTTTCTATTCTTCTAAAGGCTTCTGTCATTGATTTGGCGTTATAATATCCCCCACCTGCCAATTCAATATGATATCCTGCATTCATAGTAGCTGTGACAAATTCAACAACAACAGTACAGGGTGTCATTCCAGCAACCATTACAGGTGGAAGTCCAAGCATCCGACTCATCTTTGTGTCAACAAATGTCTGTCCAGTAGTTGTTCGAACTAGACGTGGTCCATGCTCTCTAACCCAATCAACTGCATATTTTACAGCGTTTTCTTCATCCCTATCGAATAGTTCAGCTTTATATCCAACTTCTGGTACAGTGCCTTCTAGTGAGCTGACTAGTATAACTCTAACTCCAGTTCCATCTTTATTTCGACTGGTAAGAACACCCAGACCAGATACACCACCAGGTCCAAAGTCCAATATATGAGTGGCACCGGGAAAGACTGTTGCCTTTTCCCAATTCACTTGATCTTTTATAATTAGATTAACAAGGGAAGGTACTATGTTTCCAGTAATCTTTGTGCGAAGATCGTCACCGGTATTTGTGTCATAAACAGGAATCTTTAAATTATTAACATTAATTTTGATATCCTTCAAGTCTGAATATATGTGTTCAACTGCGCTAGAAAGGTATTTGCTGTGGAAGGGAGATGTCACTGGAAGGAATCTATTTTGAAATCTCACTTTTCGCTCAGTGAATGGAATACGAGTCTGATCAAGACCGGTGGGTGCCTTGAACTTTCGAAGTTGTAAGTTAAGACCGTAAAGTGATATTGGAGGCCCAGTTACAATCAAGTTATGAGCACTATTTACTAGTGAGATAGAAATATGTCGATCCTCAGGTAGATACTGATTTGTTGCATCAACATGAACTTGCACTTGTTTCCGAGAAAGGTCTCGAATACTTAACATAGGTGTGGGAACACCTTCACCATTATTAACTGAATCTTGCAAAATGGAAGGAGCAAGAGATGTTCTCGGATATGTTTGTTGACTTCGAGAACCGATCCAAAAGAGTATTGATAAAGCAGATAAGGAAAGTTTATCAAATGAATCCCATGTATCAGCAGCTGATAATACTGCAGAGATCACAATTCCTTGTGAATGACCTGTAGTTCCACTAATGCTCTCTCGAAATTGTCCTGGCTGAAGACCTAATATTTTACATGAAACAGCATAATGTGCAAGTTGAACCAACCCAATAAGTGGGAAGCTCACTGGTGCAGAAATCATATAATCAACGTCAGGTGTCGTTTCTGGATAATGCAGCCAACCTTGAATATCAAGGCCTTTTGAAAAAAGCTTGTCTGCTCTTAAGTCCTTAGAGAGTCCTTGTAGAAGGTCTGCAGCTGAATGAATTAAACTGTCCAAGAATGCAGGGTAGGTTCTATGTAACTCTCGAAGTTCATTGAAATAGTCTTCAGTATTTCCTTGCCCTCCAAATATCGAGTAAATCTTGGCATTCTGATTACTTACAGCACGTAAAAGAGCAGACTCATGAGCTTTGATGGATCGTCCCGACGCAGTACGTGCAGCATAATAACTACGTATAATTTCCAACTTTTTCGTTTCAATTCCAGGAAGTGACGAGACTAGTGAATGGACCTCATTGCCTCTGAGGAAGACGCGTTCAAACTCGCTCAAAATAAGATTTAAAAGTTCCCCATAGGATCCTTGTGCATCATCTTCCACGTTTTCAACTTCTTGAGATACAAATCCCATATATCGAGCAATTAGTTCCGCAACAGATGAAGGTTCATCATCTTGGGCAAGTTCTTCAGTTGCTGTAGGGAGAGATGCTAAAAACTGGTCTTTAATTTGAGTTGCATGATAGTGTAAATGCGTTGGAAATAAGATTGTATGTTCAAGTGATCCATGTGAAATAGTGAGAGGACGAAGAGAAGTTGCTGTACGCGGAGTAGAAGCGCCGATTAGCTGATTAGATGAAGTACCGTACATGATTCTTAATATTGTGTACCAAACAGTATGCTATATATCGGTGAGCTCACATTAGATTTAAGATGAGAAAATTTCTGTTATCACATACTGAAAGAATGGGCTCCAGATACTCAATAAAGAGCAGGAGATACGAAACCAATAAACCGAACGTATTGAATTTGATTTTAATAACTTAATCACTTTGTTCGATTTTCCAAAGTTTTGCTGTGAAGATGGAGGTTATGCAAAACAGATTTAGATATTTTAATTTACTGCCTTGCGTCTAGTAAGCTTTAGGCTTTTTCAGATTGCTAAAAAATATAGTAGAGCGGTTTTGGTATTACCTGATCTATGCTTAGTTTACAAAATAGCAACCCCTGGATACCTCCCAACCATCGCAAGGGCTCTAGTTCCCGCAGTCATTGTCTTGTACAAAATGTTGGGTAGATTACTGCGCCACAGATACTTCGGCTAATACCCCTAACTTCGGAGTGTGGCTTTACAAAACATAAACCACGAAGCAGTTATGGATGTACAATAAAATCATATTTGTGTTACCTTATTGACCTGAGGAGCGAGTTTGACATGTAAATTTACACAGGCTTAAAATAATTACTGGTCATTCTCGAGGGTGATGGTTAATGAGAGCCTGTGAAATCATCTTTTGTATTCACTAGCCCCAGCCTATGTTTATGCACATAAATATGAAGGCATGTTACGTATATGTATATCTGATTGTCTATCAAAATAGGGGGGAGACGATCTATTCCAGCATAGCAAAACTTTATTTCATATACTACTTACGATATCCTCATGACAGCCAACAAAATGACGCTATAAGTGCTTCGAAAAAATAAGCCTTGTAAAATTTACAAAGAGATCCAGGGCTATAAGGCTTTTCTTGTCAAGGGTACATGCAGGCTAGACCGTGTAAGAAAACCAGATGGGTGGGGCCTTAACAAGGCTGAATGAATGGGCTATACGTATCAAGTAATGGCGTCCCTACATAGCCTGTTGGGACTTATTGGTACCCCTAGTTCAACAATCTGAGTTTCCAATTTGCAATGAATTCCCACTTATTTATTTTTTTGAACATTAGAGCAGGGTTACGATTAGTAAGGTATTAATCCGCTAACAATCTTTCAGCGTTATGAATTATAGTTTGCCAAAACATCGTATTAGGATATTATCTGCTTTCTTGTAGTCCAGAAACTTTGTATTGAAGTTTCTAATATCTACAATTAGTGCATATCTAAATTTTCCATCCACACCCTGTGTTCTTTTTCTTAATAACAGTCTTTCGTTTCAAGTTCAATTCATTAATCTAGATCAATATGCGCCCCGAAATAGAGCAAGAGCTCGCTCATACCCTTCTTGTCGAGCTTCTAGCATACCAATTTGCATCTCCAGTTAGGTGGATTGAAACGCAAGATGTCATACTTGCTGAAAAGACGACTGAACGAATCGTCGAAATAGGACCTGCAGATACTCTTGGTGTTATGGCTAAAAGAACTTTAGCATCAAAATACGAGGCATATGACGCGGCAAAATCTGTTCAAAGACAAATCTTGTGTTATAATAAGGATGCAAAAGAAATATACTATGATGTAGACCCCGTTGAAGAAGCTCCTACAAATGAACCAGAAACTTCAAGCCCATCTGTACCATCTGTACCAGTTTCAGCTCCAGCCGCTGTGGCAGCTACACCGTTAGCTGCAGGACCTGTTGCCCAAATACCAGATGCTCAAGTTAGTGCCATTGATATTGTGCGTGCTCTTATTGCACAAAAGTTGAAAAAACCACTTCTTGATGTACCACTAAGCAAAGCAATAAAAGATCTCGTAGGAGGAAAGTCAATTTTAATTACATACCGAAAGTTTTAAAGCTAATACTACGCACAGGAAAATCTACCCTACAAAATGAAATCCTCGGTGATTTAGGAAAGGAATTCGGTTCAACGCCAGAAAAACCGGAAGACACCCCATTAGATGAACTTGGAGCTGCTATGCAAGCAACATTCAATGGACAGCTGGGCAAACAATCCTCATCCTTAGTCGCCCGCTTAATTTCGTCTAAGATGCCTGGAGGTTTTAATATCACAACAGCACGAAAGTATTTGGAGAGCCGCTGGGGTCTAGCTTCAGGAAGACAGGATGGAGTATTATTATTAGCATTAACAATGGAACCCCCGGCACGTTTAGGATCAGATAATGACGCCAAAGCTTTCTTTGACGATGTTAGTCAAAAATATGCCTCAAATGTTGGCATCAGTCTCACGACACCTTCGGCAAGCAGTGATGCAGCAGGTGCTGGAGGAGGAATGATGATGGATCCGGCAGCTATTGATGCTCTTACTAAGGATCAACGTGCATTATTCAAGCAGCAGTTAGAACTATTCGCAAGATACCTCAAAATTGACTTGCGAGCTGGAGAGAAGTCATTTATTAATTCGCAGCAATCATCTCTGACATTACAAAAGCAAATCGATTTATGGAACACTGAACATGGCGACTTCTATGCGGCTGGAATTGAGCCTGTTTTTAGCCCACTTAAAGCTAGAGTATACGATTCCGCGTGGAACTGGGTGAGACAAGATGCACTAACTATGTACTACGACATTATTTTTGGAAGACTAAAGGTCGTTGATAGAGAAATCGTTAGTCGATGTATTAGAATTATGAATCGGTCAAATCCAACCCTCCTTGAATTTATGCAGTATCATATTGATAACTGTCCCACAGAACGGGGAGAGACATATCAGCTTGCAAAAGAGCTCGGACTCCAACTTATAGAGAATTGTAAAGAGGTAATGAGTGTACCTCCATGCTACAAAGATGTAGCCATACCGACAGGGCCACACACAACCATTGATGCAAGAGGAAATCTAGAATATGCGGAAATCCCGAGACCAAGTATTCGCAAACTCGAGCTTTACGTTCGAGAAATGGCAGACGGTGGTAAGATATCCGAGTATGGCAATAGAACAAAGGTTCAAAATGACCTCAGTCGCATTTATAAGTTAATTAAACAACAAAATAAGTTATCCAAATCATCACAACTTCAAATTAAACAGCTATATAGTGATGTAATTAGATCACTAGCAATGAGTGAGGGACAAATAATTCCAAGAGATAATGCGTCAAGCAAGGTGCAAGTCAAAAAGTCAGCGTCAACCAAGGCTGGCAGAATTGAAACAATCCCTTTCTTACACTTGAAAAGAAAAGAAGCTCATGGCTGGGAGTACAGTAAAAAGTTAACTGGAATATACCTCGATGGACTTGAACAGGCAGCTAAACTTGGTGTTACATTTCAAGGTAAAAATGCACTAATGACTGGTGCAGGAGCAGGATCGATTGGTGCTGAAGTTCTCATTGGGCTCATCAGTGGTGGTGCTAAAGTTCTTGTTACAACTAGTCGGTTTTCCCGCGAAGTTACAGAGTATTATCAATCTATCTATGCCCGACACGGTTCCAAAGGATCCCAACTTATTGTTGTTCCTTTCAATCAGGGAAGTAAGCAGGACGTTGAGTCATTAGTAGAATATATCTATGACACAAAAAGTGGCCTTGGCTGGGACTTGGATATTGTCATTCCATTTGCCGCTATACCTGAAAATGGACGTGAAATTGATAATATTGATTCAAAATCAGAACTTGCGCATAGAATCATGTTAACAAACTTATTGCGACTTCTTGGATCAGTTAAGGCCCAAAAGGCTACTCGCGGATTTGAAACAAGACCTGCTCAAGTTGTTTTGCCCTTATCACCTAATCATGGAACATTTGGAAATGATGGTCTTTATTCAGAGTCCAAACTAGCATTAGAAACACTTTTCAATAGATGGCATTCTGAAAGCTGGGGCAACTTCCTCACAATTTGTGGGGCCGTAATTGGATGGACAAGGGGTACTGGTCTTATGTCAGGAAACAATATCGTTGCGGAAGGTGTTGAGGCTTATGGTGTTCGAACCTTCTCTCAGCAGGAGATGGCCTTTAATTTACTCGGTCTAATGTCACCAAACATTGTTGATTTATGTCAAAGTGAGCCCGTTTTCGCCGATTTAAACGGAGGCCTACAGTTCATTCCCGACTTAAAAGATTTGATGTCTAAGCTAAGAAAAGATATTATAGAAACAAGTGAGATTAGAAAAGCTGTTACCAAAGAAACAGCTATAGAAAATAAAATAGTAAATGGAGAAGACAGCGAGGCACTTTATAAAAAAGTAACTGTTGAACCACGTGCCAATATCAAATTCGATTTCCCACCACTTCCTAACTGGAAAAAAGAAATAGCTCCTCTCAATTCAGATCTCAAAGGAATGGTTGATCTCGAAAAAGTTGTTGTAGTTACAGGATTTGCCGAAGTAGGACCCTGGGGTAACTCACGCACTCGGTGGGAAATGGAAGCTTACGGCAAATTTTCCCTTGAAGGATGTGTTGAAATGGCATGGATTATGGGATTGATCAAAAATCATAATGGCCCAATTAAAGGGAAACAATATGCAGGATGGGTGGACTCGAAGACTGGAGAGCCTGTTGAAGACAAAGATGTCAAGAATAAATACGAAAAGCATATTTTAGAGCACTCTGGAATTCGTCTCATTGAGCCTGAACTATTCCGTGGATATGATCCCAATAAAAAGCAACTCCTTCAGGAAGTTGTTATTCAAGAAGATCTAGAACCATTTGAAGCTTCTAAAGAAATGGCTGAAGAATTCAAATTAGAGCATGGCGACAATGCTGAAATATTTGAGATCCCTGAAACGGGCGAGTACATTGTACGAATGAAAAAGGGTGCTACACTTTTAATTCCAAAGGCACTTCAATTTGATCGGCTAGTGGCAGGACAAATTCCAACAGGATGGAATGCAAAGCATTATGGTATACCTGATGATATTATATCACAAGTTGATCCTGTTACATTGTTTGTACTCGTTTGCACTGTTGAATCTTTACTTGCGTCTGGTATCACAGATCCTTATGAATTTTACAAGTATGTTCATTTATCAGAGGTTGGTAATTGTATAGGATCTGGTATTGGTGGCACTTCTGCCCTCAGAGGTATGTATAAGGATCGTTATCTAGATAAGCCATTGCAAAAAGATATTCTTCAAGAATCCTTCATTAATACTATGAGTGCTTGGGTAAACATGCTTCTGATATCGTCTACGGGACCTATTAAAACACCTGTAGGAGCCTGCGCAACCGCTGTTGAATCAGTGGATATCGGTTATGAAACTATAGTTGAGGGTAAAGCACGCGTCTGCTTTGTTGGAGGATTTGATGACTTCCAGGAAGAGGGTTCATATGAATTCGCAAACATGAAAGCTACAAGCAATGCAGTAGATGAATTTGCGCATGGCCGTACACCGAAAGAAATGTCTAGGCCAACCACAACTACTAGAAATGGATTTATGGAATCACAGGGTTGTGGAATACAGGTTATAATGACCGCAAAGCTAGCTCTTGATATGGGTGTCCCTATTTATGGAATTCTTGGTCTTACAACAACTGCTACTGATAAGATTGGGCGATCCGTACCGGCCCCAGGTAAAGGTGTTCTAACAATTGCGCGTGAAAACCCTGGTAACTTTCCTTCACCACTTCTTGATATTAAGTATCGAAGACGCCAAATTGAGTTAAGGAAAAAAAATATTAAGCATTGGCAAGAGTCTGAACTTCAATTTTTACACCAAGAAATTGAGGCTATGAAATCACAAGGTCTTGTCTTTAATGAATCTGATTATGCTCAAGAACGTGCTGCTCACATTGAGCGAGAAGCTGCCAGACAGGAGCGTGATGTGTTAAATAGTCTTGGAAATACTTTCTGGAGAAACGATCCAACGATAGCACCCTTACGTGGTGCCCTTGCTACATGGGGCCTTACTATTGATGATCTTGATGTTGCCTCCTTCCATGGAACTTCAACTGTTGCAAATGATAAAAATGAGTCATCAGTTATCTGCTCACAACTAAAACATTTGGGTCGTAAAAAAGGTAACGCAGTATTAGGTATCTTCCAGAAATATTTAACTGGACATCCAAAAGGTGCAGCTGGAGCTTGGATGATGAATGGTTGTTTACAGGTTTTGAATACTGGACTCGTACCTGGAAATAGGAATGCCGATAATGTAGATCCTGTCATGGAACAGTTTGATTATATCGTCTATCCAAGTCGAAGCATACAAACTGATGGTATAAAAGCTTTCTCTGTGACATCTTTTGGATTTGGACAAAAAGGTGCACAGGCTATTGGGATTCATCCACGGTACTTGTTTGCTACGCTTGATGAAGCTACCTATTCAACTTATTGCGAAAAAGTAGCTGCCAGACAGAAAAAAGCTTACAGGTATTTCCACAATGGCCTTATTAATAATTCATTATTCGTTGCTAAGTCCCAATCTCCTTACTCCGATGAGCAAGAAGGAGCTGTTTACCTCAATCCAGATGCTCGTGTTACTCACGATCACAAAACCTTACAATACTCATATGCTGCAAATTTCCATAAAAGCATAGTACCAGGTCAAATCAAAAAGGAGAATACTAAAAAGATAGTCGAATCATTAGCAAAGGGTGCTTCAACTGCTAGTAATAGGGTGGGTGTCGATGTCGAAGATATTTCGTCACTTAATATTGAAAACGAGACTTTTTTGCAAAGAAACTTTACAAGTTTGGAAATTTCGTATTGTAAAAAAGCTCCTCATCCACAATCTTCTTTTGCTGGTAAATGGAGTGCTAAAGAGGCAGTGTTTAAAAGTTTGGGCGTGAAGGGTAAAGGAGCAGGTGCTCCATTGAAGGAAATTGAAATAAACAATGATGAAAATGGTGCACCAATTGTCACTGTAAGTCTTATTCTACTCTAAATTTGAAACAAACTAACTCAAAGTTAGCTACATGGGGATGCTGCAAAAGCTGCACAATCTGCTGGTGTCAAAGAAGTTACAGTATCTATATCTCATTCTGATACACAAGCTATTTCTATCGCGGTTGCTATATTTTAACAGAAAACTCACACTTTCTTTGTATATTGGTTGGGAATTTTTAATTAACTTTCTTTGATGATTCTTAAAATTGATGATCATTCTCTTTTTTTCTATTAATAGGTTAATATTCCTAACTTCATTTTTAAGTCAAACGGGGAGTTGAGGCACTTGAGCCTCATGGAAAGTTTTGGGAGTAAACTGTGTAGAATACCACTATGTTTCTAAAATATAGTCGATCTCATATGTAGCGAAACAATAGCAATATCTGTGTGTGATCTAATAAGCCCTTTGAAATTTTCATTGCGAATAAAGAATTTTTTCCAATAAGTCTGATCCTTTTCATTTGGCATAAATATCTGAAATATGCTGCACTACGCGGAGCAAGGTATTATATTGTCCACATTTTTATAGACAAACATAGCGTATATTATGTGTATACATGGCGTGTAGTATTAGAAGGCAAGATTGCACAAATCATATCTGAGAGTGAATAGGTGAAATAATCGTGATATCATCTTCATATCTATACCTTTTTGGCTATAAAACTGAGAGTAATATATATTTTTAGAATGAAAGACGTAATGAATGAGCATGCTTACGGTATTAATAATATGTCTAAAGATGATCACATCTACCTGAGATCAAAATAATTAAAATATCTGCCCCCCCTACATCACAGATGCTAACCATCTTATAATACAATTTACTTTACTCAAAACCACCTGATGCGTATTAACTAATATACGAGTATGGGGAATTGACAGTAAGAGAGATTGTGGCTTGGGATTCCGTTTTTAGATGCGTCTATAAAGTTCTATCATTTGCTTTTCTCTCGGGCCCATATTCCCAACGCCAATACTTATCCTTTGAAATGACATACCGCAAATAATCAAAATCTGCCTTTATTATCCTAAAAATATCCATCGGGCGAAATGTGGTTGGGTGGTGTTGGCTTAGAACTGATACCTTCTGTCTCAAGTAGATTCTAGTTGGGAGAGTTGACCCAGATGTTGGGTAGACCAAAATGACTTCTTACTCCTCGGAGGTTATGTCCAACCGGTGGGAAAAGGAGAGCTCAAGAATAATAATAAATGAATCATGGAGTCATCTATAACGTACACCTACCTGTGCACTTACGTTTGTGGTCTGCTCTTTAACCATTTAATTACTTAGGGGAGAATGGAAAATGTAAATATGAGTCTTAGAGTCGACTAACAAGGGACTATATTTCATTTGATTTCTTGGAAGTTTATCAGGCTTAACAAAAATACGCCGTTTCATGAACATTGATTACGATGAGACAGGGTCGCATGGTATTGTGACACACAGCCCAGGCCATTCCCGCAAGTAGATAGGATAATCTCTGGGCGCCACCATTCGCATTTGAGACAGGAAGGAGATGGGATCGTTGGTTCGAATTCAATACAAGCTAATCCCATATTGGGCGGTGGGTATGTGTGTCTTCAGGGTGATGTAGACAGTAGACAAACTGTTTATGTGCATACTTACTATCACCTACTGAATTATACACATCATCAATGCTGCATCCACAATAAATGACAGAAAAAAAAAAAAAAAAGAGGGTCGTCATCAAGTCATCCCAAGGGTCAGGCGAGAATACTGTCGCTCACAATGGAGCTGTTCTTGTCCTTATTAAATTACAAAGACGGTGAGGCTGTTCTTTGTGAAATAATTCTGCAATTGCCAATTATAACAACATAAACTTAAAGAAGATGCACTACAATACCGACACTCAGGCCAAATCGACTCGGTTTATTCCAGAAGTCTGATCAACAATCGATGAAAGCAAAAGCTGTAGGGAGAAGATTGGTAGCTGTCTAGCAACCAAGACACTAGAGGTATACTACAATGCAGCAGTGGTTTAATATGTTTACCGCTTTGCAAATGATGTTGAATACTTACAAAAAGTACATGTCTACGTTGCTTCGGATGACGTACTCCCGCCGGAGGACTAGGTTTTATGCAGGTTCTATTAACGGTTCCTTCGGAGCATAATAAATGAGGTGAAGGGGCCATCACTGAATTGAAATGGTTTGCAAAGAACTAGCTAGGCCAAAAGACGGACGAATAATTGTCACTCCTGCTTTGCTGCTCGTTTGCTCTCTAAGAGAGCAGGGGGCAGGGATTTAACGAAGGATTAACAGATTAACCTCAGGATGATTTTAAAAATCTAATCAATTTGATTCGATAAATATTATTGACGTCATTACCCTACAAATGATTATTCTGCTTTACAATCCCAGATCTGGGGGGCCCCATGTCCCACCTATGATGACATTCTCCGGCTTATCGAAATCCTTCTTTCCAACTGGACGCTCACTGCCTTCCCCTAAAGTTCATCCCCGCAGCATTGTTACTGGGATTAAAGGACATACAAATTAGTGATCTACATATAACACCTTTAATTATACGAGGCAGAATAAGCTCTAGCTGGGATACATCCTTGGAGCTGCTCACAGATAGGGGACGAACTCTAGGGAAAGGCAATGGCCTGCATGTTTTTTTCTACTGTCTGAAAAAGATCGTACTATCAAGTACATGAAGGCTATGTGTTCGGTTACCTTCTTAACGCGTATACAGTAGCTCAAGCGCTAAATTTGTTCCTCCCCCCCATCCACACGATACAACTTCCAACTTCTGACAAATAACTCGAAATCTACGATCTGTAGAATTTTTTAATTTTTGTTATTTATATTCTTCTCCGTAGAGTAGCTATCCTGATCAGATGCGTCACAGCGTTGGACTGGGTTTATGGAATTTTCGATATCACTCATCATTACAATTTCCGAAGATAGTAGATTATACCTCGTTTTTTTTTAAACAAAATGCTATGAATCTAAAGAATATGGTGAACCTTTTAACTCAAGCTTTTTGATTATTGCCTACCCCATATTCCACAAGGAATAAACTATATTTGATTTTTTTTTGAACTTTTTATTTAATACAGTTGAGTTCCTACGCTTATCTTCAGGACTCGGAACTGCCTTTTTTTTCTCCACTTTTTACTTTTGTAATCGAACTCAACCGAAGGCGATCTATTTTTGTACTGTGCGTTGCTCGCCTCCTGTTTTACTTTGCTACCGACCTCTCGGCTCTACATTGTCGAAAGTGTCCGTCTAGTCTGTGTCACATCTGATGGGGCTAGATTTTATCAGTTTATATACTAATTTAATTTAAGGTCTTCAACCGAGAATTAAAACAACTCCAGTGACGCGTATGTTATATGCAATGACTGCCCTTGGAATACTAAAGGCTAACGTTGTTTACAGAGTGGTTAGCGTGTCGTTCTTATATTGATTCAGATTTGTCTGACCAATATGGCCATCATCCATAAGAGATGCGAAAGTCGTGGGTTCGACACCCACCTGGAGTAAATCCTCAAATATATTTTTTTAAATTCTTACTTAATTCTATTCATTTCAACCTTCACTTTTGATATACATGAGCCATAATTCCACACCATATCATAGTATCTTAAATGTAAATATGATTTCACGTAATTATTTCTGGGCGATTCGGAAGAGGCCGGTGGTATTGCTAGGAACATCTTTGTCTTCCTTGTTTATACTTTACAAAAATTCTACTGCAATTTAATTAACTTGATGATTCAATCCATCTCGTACCCGTTTTCTTTTTTTTTTGTTATGGAACTAGCTTAAAAAGCTATGTAGGATACTATTGTATTTTTTTATTTATTATCTTTACCCCTTTGTTCAACCAATACCCAATTTTAAATGTCCGTAATTATTCTTCTTTTGCCTGAATTGGCTCGGAATTTCTTTGATTTCCAATTTTTTAATTATTATTTTTTTCGAATATGCTCTTCACTGTTTTCATGTTCTGTTCTTTCTCAAACAAAATGTTCGTACGTGTATATTCGGGTATACCGATAAATCTCCGTCCTAGCAACGTATCCCGCCCCGAGTTCTGGTCGATAAAAGACAAATCAACGCCAAACGCCATATTATGTGTAAATAAAAATAATTACACTTTTTCTAATTGAGTAATATTTAGAAACAGCATACAGACACACCGAGCAGGGCATGAAGTGACAAGCTGAGAATGCCATTCTTCACGATATAAGAGGTAGATGAAACCAAAAGGCCAGATCAGAATTACAGAGCACATTGGCATCGTAAATCTATATATATTTGAAGATTCTGAAGTGAATCCAAAAATACGACGGAGTAGCAATCACGGAAGTATCCATAAGTTAGGTTTGAGTTCAAAACATAGCGATAACTTCTCAGAGTTTTAGAAGACTACTGTTGACAACCAATGTTGTAGAAAATACATTAAAAGATAGAATAGTCTAGAGAATAAAAAGCAAGTTACACTTTAGTCTGAAGCTCTACGCAATTAAGTTGAAGTTCGGAGCCACGAGGTATCCCATAACTAGATCAATATTTTACTACTTTCTCTATATACTACGTACATTGATAACCTTAAAAATATGTATTTTTGACGAGAAAAATTCCAATTATTACTACTAAAATTTTTTTACAGTCCCCAATTCAAGTCGAATGATAAAGGTGAAAAAAGTCACCCTGTAACGATCATAGGAAACCACAATAATATCCGTGAACTTACAGAAGAGATCATGACCAAGCAGCACCTAATGAAAAGTCGAATGAAATCCCAATCTAATGCTACGGTGGAGCAAATAGCTAAATCAGAAACAAGGATGATGGAGCGAATTCAAGAAATAAGCGGTCGAATAGACAAGCTAGACCAAATGAACTATTGTTTAGAAAGAGTAGAATCAGCAATCTTGGAAATTTCTAAAACTCTACAATTTATGTCTAATACGAATTTAGAAACCAGACCCGAACATACATCAGGGCTCAGTACTGATCGACTCGCGTCCCAATTACCGGAGACATTCTAAACACCAGCTACTTCATTCCATGAAAAGCCCAGACTGCAAGTTCAAAGATCCCAAGGAAACAAAACGGGCGAATCAATTTCTCTATCACCGATAATAGAGAAATCATATCACATACTTTAGGTGAGAAATTTGTCAAGGAAACATGGCCTCCTCAAGCACTCCTTCAAAAAGATGTACAAAATGACCAACTCACTAGCATCAAAAATAAGGTAATGCTTCGACCAGAAATTCGCCTAAGCATTGTGGACGTTACCACTTTTACAAAAATTTCTGATATACAGACAGCTTTTCGTATTGCGATAGTACCATACTGGTACTAGCCACAATGACTTTGCCCAAAAATGCCAGAAGTCTTTCAAGGAATCCATGTTTTGGTGAAAAAAAACCCGTCAGTTTCTTGGGTAGTGCTTGTTGGAAGCCAATTTTACTACGATGTAGCAATTGGACTTCCTGCATAGGCCTAGGACAATATTTACATGCCTCGCCGTCAATACCAGCGAAAATGTAATTTCGTTCGCTTCTCGTCTTAGATCAGCATTTTATCAACTATCCAAGAGCAATAGAGAACGCGACTCGGTTAGGGACACCTCTTTAGACATGGTTAAAACCAGAATGCCACAAGTTTGGCTACACGTACGACCTCAAATGAGAGATAAATCTACTAGAGAAGAAATCAAATTATTGATTCAAGTAGCTAATCAAATAATGAACTGGCCTAGCCAAGTAAAGTTTTGCACCAGCTTTGACCACTTCTTTCTATCCGCCACAAGGAACTAATACCAACCCCCTATTGAATAACACTCAAGTATTCCTATTAAGCAATAGAATTATGCCTTTACAGCCGAACTTAATAACTGAAACTACTCTACCAGCCTGAGATGACACTTGCCATATTTGCAAAAAAAACAAAAAGGATCATTAGGCAAGGGATTGCCCTCAGAATAACCACCAATACATAAAGGTTAACAATTATCGTCAATTACAGAAAGATGATCGATATGAAAATCTAAAGAAAAGCTCCTCCAAACCTGATAATATAAAGTGGCAGCCTAGACCATCCAATAAACGATATTTTAAACCCAATAACAACCAAAAGTCATACATTGTAGATCTAGATGATAAAATTACCGAAGAATTTCTGCACCAATCAATTTTCAATAATCATAACGAACTTTTCGATCAAGTAGATACCGATGATGAACTAGATAAAATCTTCACCGAAATGAATGACGAGATATGCGAATGAAATAGTCGAGATTTTTATTTTGTGGCTATAGGCATCGTAAATTGCAAGCCAGCCTCGATCAAACATCTTATTAGAGAAAGTTATGGCAAGTAACACAATTAATCCCTCACTCGATTTGTAACATTTCCTTCAATTGTATTTTCTACTTTTTTGATTGAATTTGCTCATCTTGTTATATTTCTTCATCTTTAGCTTCCAAACTCCATTCCAATGAGTCCACTTCCCGTTCAACTATGTCTGGCATTGGCGGAACGGGCCCTACCATTACACATGATGTACTTGTTAATGCTCAATTTTACCTCTCATTAAAATCCAAAGAAAAATGGTCAACAAATTTTACAGTTTCTTTTGGTTTTGTCCCCAATAAAACTTTTCCGGAAGATCTTATCTTAGGCCAAACTATGTTCCATGCGTTAGGCTTATAATTTTGTTCAAACGGAAAAGTTAAACTACTTTAACTACCTAACGAACCAGTCTTAACACTGATAAAAGAAAAGCTCGCAAATCAAATTAAGCTTCCCAGTAATTGAAGTGTGTCCAAAAAGTGGCATCCAACTACGACAGAAGAATGTCTGAAGTTCGGCACAATTAATACAAAAACTTTCCCAAGTCTTTTCAATAAATTTTTACGCCAATCTCATATCCTATCCAATACCACACACTGCATCGATACGGATAATTACAAACCATAAATCAACCCCCAATGCGATACAGTCTAGTTTAACTACAAGCCATTCGCGACTTCTATAAAGCACATGATGGTACTTTTATTCAGAAAAGTAAAAGTCCTTGGGCGGCATCGCGATTATTAAATCTAAATAAATCTTCAACTCCAATAAATAAAACGGTCTAGCGAATCTGTGTCGATTATCGAGAGCTCAACAAAATTACCAAAAAAACACGCACATCCATTAGCAAATGCTCAAGATGAATTTCAGTATGCAGCAGGTCATATGCTATACGCTTTTCTGGATCTTGAAAATGGTTTTTTGGCAGATACGAATGCATGAGGGTTTTGCTAAAGATTAAGACATCATCCAAATAGGCTGTGGCCCAAAGATCAAGGTATTCATTTAAAGATTTATTTATGTAATTTTGAAATGTTCCTGGAGCATTACATAGTCCAAAGGGCATAACTAGATATTCAAATTGGCCGTAACGTGTGGTGAATGAAGTTTTCCATTCATCTCCAGCAGCAATACGTATTCTATTAAAAGCGGCGATGATATATAATTTGGTAAAATATTTACATCCCTGTAGGCGTTGTAAAGTTTCTTCGATTTTAGGAATTGGATAACGATTTTTGATTGTAATATCATTCAAACTTCTGTAGTTGATACACACTCGTAGGCCACCCCCAGGTTTTCGAACTATCAGAACAGGGGCGGCTGCTGGAGAAGACCTCGGTCTAATATGTCCTTTGGATGTTAAATCTTCAATGTAAATTTTAACAGCTTCAAGTTCTTTGGTGCCTAACGGTCGATATTTACGGAAAAATGGTGGGTCTTTGTCAGGTTTAAGAATGATTTTGTGATCATCTACAGAGTGCTGGGGAAGTTCATTAGCTCAGCGGTGGTCAAATGCATCGAGTAGGTCATGAAGGTAGGTAGGTACCCGATCTTTTAGTTGAATGGGAGTAAGCTTTGGCTTTCCGGCAAAAAAATTTGTCATAATCCTCTGACGAAACTTTGGTGGTAGTTGTGGCGAATAAACTTGAGGTATTGTAATTTTTTTGGGAAAATTATACCAGCAGTATGGTCAGCTTTATTGGCCAGACAATAGAAATAAGAAGCGCTGATATGTATTATTTTAATGGAAGATGCAGTAGCTGAAAGTGCGTTAATTGCATTATTGTAGAACGGAATTTTTATTTTCAGAACATCCGGTTTGAAGACAACTACTTGAGGATAAAGTAATGCTGTGGTATATATGACTTAGGATTGCATCATATTCTGCTAGCCAGGGGTTACCAAAAATTAAAGAGTATCGTGGACAGTTGGTCACATAGCAGAATATTTTCGATTTGTGGGTTCCAATTGTTAGATTTACAGAAGTAGTATATGCTAGAACGGAATTGAGAGAATTGTCTACGTTTAGTAGCTTAATTGGATTATCAAGTTTAAATATAAGGAGATTGTTGTTGCGCAAAAATGTTTCATCAATTAGATTTACTTCAGCTCCACCATCAGTTAAGGCTTGACTTGGAATATCATTTAAAAATATATTAAATACTAAATGACTACCTGTACATGATGGAATAACATTCATTTGTAAGATATTAACGGATGAATTGCGAGTAAAGGGGTGGACAGATGATATGTACGTAAATGAACCATCTAGAGGGCGACTTTCCCATAGGTGAAGGCTTTTAAATGATCTTCGTCCATCGATTTACCTTCTGAACAATCAATATCTAAGAGGTTAACCATTTGTGAAGGCCTGTTTTTTTTGGACAAATACTTATGTCGCTAGCTCTATGACCCGAGCCACGACACCGAAAACATCTTTCTTGAGCAGCTAATATAGCTGACTCTCCAGGTTGAAGTTTCGTAGCGTTATCTTCTGGTTGGTGCCAGGGACCGATCCAATTTGCAGGTTTAACCAAGGACGGAGGAGAGTTTGAATTTGTTGTTTGGGGTAACTTATTGTTATCAAGCGAGGGTAAAGCTGGAACGGATTTAGAAATAGAGCTGCCAGAGTTTGCTAAATTTCGTGAGGATGGGGCACGAGGTTGGTGATTGTCGATGCCTAACTTCCGGCTTTCTACTGTACGAAGGGCTTGGAGAATTTCTTGGGTTTTAGAAAATTGTAGATGTAGAATATGTCGTATTAGATTTGGATTTACCGATTTAATAAAACTGCGAACTTTCTCTGATTCGGAATAATCTGCTCGAGTCCACAAGACAGATATCCGTTGATAGTATCTTGATATGTTTTCACCAGATTTTTGGCGGAAGGTGAGAAGTGCAGATTGAGCGAGTTCGCAGAGATCTGAGGTGCCAGAGAAGAATTCAATTTCGGTAAAGAATAACTTTATAGTTTGGTCAAAAGAGGGTGTAGTCATTTTCCAATTAGTCATGTGACTAAAAGCATCGCCCGTGAGTTGGGCACGAGCATAAGCAATCTTCTTTTGATCGTTAGGAAAGAGAATCGCATAATCGATAAATTTTTGGTCAATTTCGTAACGCCATACAGCGTATTTTTCAGGAGAATCATCTGAATATCTCTCGGTAGGATCCCGTCCCTGAGGTCGATAGTTATTAGAAATAATAATATTAGGATTATTGGTATCAGGAGTATGAATAAAATGATTAGAATTTTGAATTTGGGTGGTCTCATCATGCGACTGGTATACTTCTGGCGTTTTGTTGTTGCCGAGCTTTATTTGTTGCCTTAGTTTTAACAACTCAGCTTCTTGGATGTCAACCTCGGATTCTAGTTCTTGACAGTATTATATCATACTTATTTTACTATCAACTTTTGATTTTGATATTTCAAGGGCTTGTTTCAATTGACTCTCTGAATTACGCGAGTTGGAGAGCTTTCCATCTGTAAAAGTATAAGAGGAAATTAGTTCCTGTAAGAAAACAAAAAAACGCTGGGATACGTCAGAAGAGGACAGTATATATTCTTTAAAATCAATGTGGTTGACCCATTCTGTCATTAGGGGATGATTTTCGCCCAAGTCATAACATGGACAAGTTGATATATTTTTCTTGTTAGCAGCTAAAAAAACGGTTTTACTCGAGTCTCCACTGTCAGCATGGGAAGTATCCTGAGGGGATGAACACTCTGATGAACCTAACAGGGCTTTTTTTTCCTTGCTAATTTGGTCGAGGTTAAGAGTTGAGAGAAGTTTGCGTGAATAGTTAATGGAGAGTATTTTGTGGTTAGCAGTTGAATTTTGCGTTAAACTGCTAAAAGTAATATTTTGACATTCAGTAGAGGAAGAACTTGACATTGATCTGGTAATTGGTCTGTTAGACATTATTGTTTTTTTTTTTTTTTTTTTATAATATAATATAATATAATATAATATAATATAATATAATATAATATAATATAATATAATATAATATAATATAATATAATATAATATAATATAATATAATATAATATAATATAATATAATATAATATAATATAATATAATATAATGAACAAATGGTATTCAAGGCTCGGAGATTGGGGGGCTTGGGATTTTTTTATTTTTGTTATAGATCTTAGAATTATGTAAGACTTGAAGAGGTGGTGTTACATTCAGTTAACTAAAGTTATAAGATAAGTAGGAAAAGCTTTTCAACTATGGATGAAATGGTCTTTTTTTTGATCAATGATCGTCTTCCTTACCGTCTAACCGAGATTACATGAATGTTAGAGAAGAACCGTGATATAATAAATAATGATCACGTGATAACCAAGACTTGCGGATCCTAAGGCTACGTCTAGTACTAACTGCATTGTGATCAGGTTGTGTTGTAAGCCTGACAATTTAATCCATAACTTCAGTGGGCTAATAAAAATTAATCAGTGATAATGTGGGCTACTTCAGAGGAGCTGAAGCAGAACAATTTTACAACCGGTATGGTATCAAAGTCACTCATATCACTCCTATGAAACCTCCAAGCAATGGTAAAGTAGAACAAGAAAATGGAGTGCTCGAAACCAATTTTAATTCGAAATGTCCTTAATAATCCTTAAATGTCTTTCAATTATGTACTTTCCCATGCAGTTACTTTATATAGTCGACGTGTAGTACCTACTAGTTACAGCTCTTATTTCCTCCTCTTCGGTACTCAACCACCAGAAAAAGAATCAGCCCATCGAGAATATACTCGAGAGGCTACATTACAAGGAGAATCGGACCGGTTCAGAGAACTATTCAAATATCACGCCAGCGCCGCTCATTGCAAGAAACTATATCTCAAGCATGAAAGCTATTCGGGATGAAACCCGTGCGTACCTTCAAGAAAGGAAAGCACTCATACGTATATATATATATATATATACATATGCACCAGGGTATTGGACTCTTAGAGTGCGTAAAAAAAGACACAAATTTGAGCCGTTCTCACGATGGTCCATGGAAAATTGCGGCTTACCAGAAAAACAATACTTATTATTTGATTTAACCCCAAAAATATAAACTAGCAAACCATCACAACAGAAACAAATTGTTTCCAGCATATTTTAGAGAAATCTATCCTGTTCAAAGTCTATGGCATGGTAGTCAAAGGATTCTTAATCAAGATTGATATCAGTTGAAAGTTGCTGCATCTCTATAGAAAGCGGACTTTGAGCTGTGGACAGCTCAAATAAGAGAAAGGGAGTGATGAGGACTTTAAAGTAAATCCTAAAATATAACAGATTAGCAATCACGGAAGCATACATGAGTTTGGTTTGTGTTCAAACATAGCGATAACTTCTCGGAGTTTTAGAAGACTACTGTTGCTAGAAATTGAATATTGATATACAAAAGAACAAGTATAAAATAAAATCAATTTATTTAAAAATCTACAGAAGAGAGTAATGTAGTTGTACCACTTATTAAAATACATTGTTAATACTCTTTATGATTCTCGAAGATTCCGTATACACCTCGCTCTCGAGACTTTAGTGCTTCAGACCAGATAGGACTATAATTGAGACCTGAGAAAGAAGTCGTTTACGTAATGGATCAAGTCTACGGGTCTTGATTGCTGCCTTTTTCAAAAAGGGGTCGAGAATTAGATCTGTAGGTATTATACCTGACTCTTTGAGTAGAGCAGCGGAAGGGGTTGTTCGATAGACAGGTAAGATAGCTCGGGCAGCAGCGTTATGAGCTTTTTCTAATTCTTTTAGATGTCTTACTACTATTGTTTCTAACTTTTCCTGACCACCAAGTTGAGGCTCCTAAATGAGCGATAGGGAGTACACATGCTATCAAAACTTGTCTAAAAAGTTCAGGTCCTACGCCTCGAACTGTATTGCCTAGGTAGTGAAGAGCTTTTGCCACTCTCAATTCCTTTGATGTCCGAATCATAGTGTGGTTTTTAATTACAAGTTATTTATCAAATTAGATACCTAACCATTTAAGATACGGGAGTCTTTGATCTACTATGATTTCGAAATTATTTGTGGCAACTGGAGAGTTGTTATGTTAGTCACGATTTCGTCTGAGTTGAATAAAATGAGATTTTTGGGGGTCAAAAGTCAATCCTTCAGATTGCCCCATGCTTACGCTCGATATACCCTTGTTGCTATTTTGAGCGAATTATCCTCTAAGGAAGTTGACGTTGCCATAATTGCCACGTCATCTGCGTATCCAAAAGCCTTTCTCAATCCTTTCAGTTTAAACAATGGAGAAATATAGAGCAAAAACAATACTTGGGAGATAGAGGAGCCCAGGGGGGGACCGCATTGATTACTTTGTGCTGGCCCTATTTCATTGTCGAGACGGATAAAAACTTTGCGATCGCTCAAAAAAGATGATACCCACTTATATGTGGAGGACTGCCATCACTGTATACTAAGTCGACGTATTAGTCTCCCAGGGAGTACTATGTCAAGAGCCCCTAAAATATCAAGGGTCGTGTTGGAAATTGTGTATTGGTTCTAAAAGGAATATCTTTTGGAATATTGGCACAAAGTTTTTAAAGACGTTCTCAAGGAAAAAATGTAAATAATTCTTGTAAAATAAAAAGTTAAGAATCTATATCTCGAAAATTATATCTGTCAGACAGTAGGAAATTGTGTCGATATATATACATAAATCGCAGCCTATACAAAGGCGTACACTCAATTGTAACAGCAGTGTTCTAAACTCGTATAATAGATTGACTCGTATGAATGCTGGTTTGACTGTTTCATATCCTTACCCGAGCTCGCTTATGGTTAATGACTTATTGTTCCATCCCGAAACAAATTAACAGTATTACATGGTCTTAACTTACAACAGGTCGCGACCGAGGCAGTACTACCTTTAGCTAGAATAGTTTCTATATTGTGAATTAAGCAAGCTGTAAGATCTACTGATGAACGTAGGAGCAGAGCTCCGAATTGGTCTCGTGAAAGAATCTTATGCTTAATAACGATCCAGGATATTCGTTTTGCAAGCAGTCTTTCAAGTCTTTTACCAAGTACGTATAGAAGTGAGATAGACCTTAATAATTTAGGGCACGACTTTTCTATCTTCTTAGGTTTCTTTATGATAGCGACAATAGCGATGCGGAAGTAAAGTGGATGGTGCCGAGCTTCGATGCAGACTCGAAAGAGGCCAGTTACTAGAGTGGAAATTTGGGGCCAAGCAGGGCGGAGCACCGCAGAAGTTATTCCATCTATACGAGGAGCTATGTTGCCTGAGCTAAAGATGGCTTCTACTACTTCGCAACCAGTAATCCGAGGAAGAGATTGAGAGGTGGTGGGGACTGTGGTCGAAAAGTGGGAAACATCTTCTGTTCCAAATTGGTTACATAGAGGGTTGCTGACAAATATATTTCTTTTCTCTTTTAGTATCACAGCTGGAGAATTGTTCGGGAGTAGAGGGTCTTTGAGTGCAGGTATTCTAAGATAACCTTACTCTTATGCCATTCGGAAATTTCGGTAGCGTCTTTAGCACTAATAGCCTTGGATAGTTTCTTTTGATAGAGAAGTTGGATATTGCTCTATTGATTAAACTTCTGAAGGCTTTCTTATCGGAATATAAAGGGGTGTGAAGTCGACAAATCTTCCGGCAGTGTCTTTTGGCGTCTTTGCAACTTTGATCTTATCAGATTTGACTTCTATTATACGGCAAAGATTTATTTTTTGAGCCTTCAAACGCGCGATGCAGAATCTTAACTAGTTCATCTGCTCAATTATTAATAAACTGAGCTAATTTCTTTGTTAAGGCTCCCATCTCTAGAGTCTGCATTTTACTTAAAGAACGGAAAATCTCCGCATCAACGGTTGAGAATCTAGGATTGAAAATTTATGGAATATAGTGGATCGTTATGTGGAGTGAAATAAAAATATGTAAATGATCAAGTGTTACATCGAGGTATTTTTTGAACAGACAACGTATACCTTTAGATACTAGTTCTTTAGCGGCAAAATAGAGATCTATGATATTGCCCAGATTATTCGTCGAAAAGTCTATTGCAGTTATTGGAATCAAGCTTTGAGTGTCTGGCCAGTTGATTAAAACTTCTGAGCTTTGGGAGGGAGGGCCAGTAAAAGATGTATACCATTCCGTTTGATGAAGATTGATGTCACCTGCAAGAACTGAACTCGCGTGTGTAGATTAAGATAATGGGAGTAAGGTATTTGCACCTAAGCCAAGATTAATAACTCCCGGGAAGGGGCTTTGTAAATGTTGATGATTGAGAACTGTGAGCTGTTAGAAGTTCGTGAAGAAAGAACCAAGATGTCTCCTATTTTTCCTTGATCTATGAAAGAAGGTCGTTCCTGTCTGGTGTGTAAAGTTATCTCTGTCCTGACAAAAGTCAGCACTATCGGTCATATTAACCAGTTATCTAATGATGTAATACATTTGAAGGAGGGGTAATTACATCTAGTTTTACATGTTATATCTCTAAAAATGTATGACTCTTGTATTAACAAGAAGTCGGCTTGAGTGTTAAAGCCGTTGCTCGTACAATTAGATCAAGGTACCATTCATTTTCCTCACACAGGACGTGGTGTAAATTCTATTTGGACGTGGCAAAGGTAACACATACCAAAATTATCACGAGATAATGCGAAGAAGCTTATCGAGGCTGGAATTATAGTGTAAACTTTCTAAAGAACTACTCATTTATATAATAACGTGCGTTAAGAAGTCCGTTTTTTCTACTCCCGCGATTAAAGTAGGCACTGAAAAAAGTAGGCTACGAAGAAACTTGTCGAGTCGTGATACACATAATTAATTTAATTTTTGTCCAGCTTATAACTCTCAGATGATTGAATTGACTTTAATAATGAAACTTTGGAAGAGCTAAGACGATACTGCTAGTCATTCATGGTCATAAAAGCAATAATTTTCAATAGTTATGTCTTTCTTGTATTGAATATAAAGTTAGAGTTACCTATGTAAGAACAATATTTGAATTTTCCTTTTAATTGGCTTAGCTGATCTGTGGAAGATAATTGTGACAAAGTGATGGCGATTCCATGTTAATACCACTGTACATTAAGTGCAATCAAGACATTAGATGAAATTTGAAATTGAAGCCAGAGAATTTTGAGTATCAAATAATATTTTCTTGGAAATAAAAGCATAGAAGATAATATTGCAGTTTTACAACCTATCGATAATACTTTAGATTTTTGTGAGTCGAACTTTCTCAATACTGAGATGCTAGATTTTATTATATTTGTAGCAATGCCTGCTGGGGAGGGGCAGCATTAAGAACATGGCAGGGACGTGAGGATGTAAGATGTTAATGTTTCCCGAAAATTAATAGATTTCAAAGAATTTCTACAATTATTATAAATCGTGGCAGATAAGTTTTCATTCAAACTGATGAGAGGATAGAGAGTAGTCCAGGTCATGATAGATAGCGTTATATTAGTTTAGTTGCGTTGCCTTTCCCTTTGCTCGCTATTGCTTCGGTTGGATGAGAGCAGGAGTCATCACTACCTACCTATCTTTGACTTGACAATTTAATGAAAATAATGGCAATATTTCGTTATAACGAACTGCTGAAATCACTTATCATAGCTGGGTTACAGTAACATGAGTCTACTTTCATTGCATTGTAATTGAAAACTTGCCACTCATTTCGGAGAAGGAATTTGCTCTCCATCCAAACAATTTTACATGATGGTTCGGAATGTTGGCTACAGCGAGATGCCGTGAATTACAAAATAATCTCAGCCAAGAGCACAAAAATTTCAATTGAAATCTGAGCTAGCCTGATTCGGATTAGCCAACATATCAACACTTATTAAAGGATTCGGCTGACTTGAATGGATCAAAATTTTACCACAATGATTGGATTTGAATTTATTTCAGCCAATCAAATAAATTTCTTGTTATTAAAATTATAAGGGTAAGCATTAAATATTCATGCTTAAAGCTTGGCATCTCCCACGTGCTAGGGATAGGACGAATATCTTTCATTACTTTTTCAAATCCTCACCATGAAACGGAGGTAGGTATGATGGTTAATTATTTGGGGCCTAAATATTTGTGTTTTCCTAGTCAACTCAATACTAGAATCCTGGAATATATCACCAGAGCTAAAATCGAGGCTTATAAAAGGAGCGCTTTATGAGGCACGTAAAAAATCAACAATTAGCTGAATCAAAAATCGAAAATCGAGTATATTAATTTCTTAATTAATGCTAAAAATATAAATTTCCTTTCCATTATATCTTTCTATAGTGCCAAATGAGGATAAATTTCGTATATCCTACTCATTTAGAACGGATGACTGAATACAACGAAATTTAGCATTCCTTAGAAACTCATCAAAAACTACCGAGAGAAATTTTAATTCATTATGACATCTTCGATGAACCAAAATACTCCATTTAAATTTGAGCGATGCCTATTAGCTCATGCTGTAAATAAACAAAATACTGAAGTCGGAAGTATTAATTTCAAGTTTACCGGGCCAGCTTACTCAGTATCTTGATGATGAAAGAATTATTACCTAAATCTCGTCCAAATTTCTCTCACTTTCCTGAAAACAACTTGCCTTTGCTTTTTGACACGCTCTCCTAGGAAGCACTGTTCTTTCTAAGATACGGTGTCAGCTTCTATCCCTCAATTCCTTGGTTGTGCTCATTCATATGGCGTTTTCACTTAATTTAAAGACTGTGTTCTTATTTCTAGCACATACAGCTCTCCTATCAGCAAATATCATTATCACTCCTCCACCGCTTAAATGTATCAAAGGTGACACCTCACGTATGTATCAAGGTTGTCTTCGTGGTCAAGAATGTACAATTGATGGAAGGTCCGTTTTCCATTCAGTAGAGCCGACTTATTACTTAATAATCATAGATGTGTTCCTGCTCAAGAACTTAGAGATGAAACTTCTTTTCATATTACAAAGTCTACAAAAATAGATGCTGCAATACGTGGAGACGGTCGCTGTGGAAAGGTTATACTTATCTACCTGGTTAGATTGAGCTAAACTGAAATTAACAGGACTTCGAAAATGCAATATGTGACGTTAATAGCGGATATGGAGGCTGTTGCTCGGATCACGGATATTGTGGATCAACAATTAATCATTGTCTCGTTGATAGAGGATGCCAGAGCGGATGTACTCATTTCCACAGCCCTAATGAGATGACTATATCTAAAGGTAAGGCTAATCGCATTATACACAAAAATCCATATCCTTCCAGCAAAAATCAACGGGAATATTTTGGTCACAAGTCGAATAAGTTAGATGAAGGCTTTCCCATTGATGAAGTTGAGACTCAAGATGGTAAGTGCGGGGCCAATAATAATCGCCAAATTTGTGGAAATTGGCCAAGTGGTAATTGCTGTTCGTTATATGGCTTTTGCGGGAATTCGTCGAGCCATTGCGGAGCTGGCTGTCAATCTGGAAATTGTGATGTTGTCCCTGTCAAAGTGCCTGATCCCAAGCCCGCACCACTTGCTCGAAATCCTGGGAGCTTTAAAGTAATCGGAATGTCGGGTGTGGCGGCTATGCATGCTGGTTTAATGCCTAATGGTAAAGTATTCTTTCTTGATAAGTTGCAAAATTACTCTCAAATCAAGACCAAAGATGGGGAATACGCAATGTCCGCAGAATTCGACCCAAAATCTAGAAGACCTGTTGCACTTTCGTATTCGACCAATGCTTTTTGCTCGGGTGGAGCGTTTCTTTCTGATGGACGCGTAATATCAGTTGGTGGCAACGGACCCCTAGAATTTATAAATCCGAAAATTGAAGATGGGTTCAAGGCGATCCGAACTCTCGCTCGATCTTCAACAAACTCCTATCTAGATGGACGTCCTTGGGAGGAGTTTAAAAGTCGGAAACTTGCAACGGCTAGATGGTATCCTACAGTTCAAACTATGCCAGATGGAAGTGTGTTTGTTGCTTCTGGAAGCTTGAATGGCCTCTACCCAGAAAATTTAGAAAACAATAACCCGACTTATGAAATGCTTGACTATAGAGGAAATCCACGGGGAAAAACTTATGCATTAGATATTTTGGTTAAGAATCAACCATATCACATGTACCCCTTTATCAACGTGTTACCAGATGGTAATCTTTTTATATTTGTTTCAAAACAATCCCAAGTATTTAATCAAAAGAGAAATAGAATTATTAAGCAATTACCTGATCTTCCTGGGGACTACCGCACATATCCAAACACCGGGGGAAGCGTTTTACTTCCTCTCTCCAGTGCCAATAACTGGAAAGCCGAAATCGTTATATGTGGAGGCGGTGCCTATCAAGATATTGGTAGCCCAACTGATGCTAGTTGTGGTAGGATTGCACCTCTAGATGCCGAGCCTAAATGGGAAATGGAGTCTATGCCTAAGGGACGTGGCATGGTCGAAGGTGTTCTCTTACCCGATGGAACTTCTATATGGTTAAATGGTGGAAGCAAGGGCGCTCAGGGTTTTGGATTGATGGCTGAGCCGACCCTCGAAGCTCTTCTTTACGACCCCGATAAGCCAGTTGGCAGGCGTTTCACTACTCTTGCGTCTTCTAAAATCCCTCGCCTCTACCATTCATGTGCTTTGCTGTTACTTGATGGTACTATTTTAGTTGTCGGATCTAATCCAGTTGAGTTACCTAAATTAAAACCTGATGCACATGATCCATATGTGACCGAGTATCGAGTTGAACAATACACCCCACCGTACTTACAAGGTTCAAAAGCTAAAAAAAGGCCGACTAATGTGAAAATATCGACAAAAAAACTCACTGCAAATAGCAGTGGATTTCGTATTAGTTTCTATGCTCCTGTGGGTGCCAAAAGTCTTAAAGTTGTGCTTTATCATGGAGGTTTTGTCACACACTCTCTCCATATGGGACACCGTATGCTCTATCTCGATAATTCTGGCTTTAAAAAGCGATCGAGGTGGCAAAAAATTAAAGTTAAGAGCCCTCCTAATAATAATGTTGCACCTCCTGGGCCATACGTTATCTATGTTGTTGTCGATGGTATTCCTAGTGTTGGGCAATTTGTTCAAGTTAGATAGGCATTTATTAAAGATAATCAATAATAGAATCTATATTAATTAGCTGAGAACTATAATTATGATGATAATAGGGAAGGTTTTCCACACCATTCCTCATTAGATTAATTGGTGAGGTCTTGTAATGGGAAAGTGGACCTAGATTTTCTTGAAACTTAAGTCATTGGCAGTCTTCTTACAAATTTAAAATGAATTTTGTGTAAGACTAAAAAATTGAAAAACTTCCAATTTTCATATGAAATGATAATCATTGTTAAAAACTAACAGTTCTGCTGGGAATCTAAATGCCTTATCTTTATAGGAAACGGCTATTTTTACTACGAGACCTTTTGAGTTGGAAAAAGGTTTTAGTTGAACAGGCCTAATAGTGACAGCAGCGTTAAGCTCTGGGTTAGTATGCTCTTGTTTCTTTTTCCGACGGTTAATTTGGGTGCCTAGTTTAACAAGGTATCTTGCGAAGTCAGGTGAAATCTGCATTAAATCCATCATGGATAACGTTGGGCCAATTATTAGACTATTGATTATTTTTTTGTAATCCATAGGCCCCTCTCATTTCTTTCCAAAGATTTCTTAGGGACAGTATCTGAAAAATTACTCGAAGTTACAAATCCAGGTATGGGCATGTAAGAGTTAGAACGTTTAACCCTGTCATTCGGAATAGATATAGCTTCAGATTCCTCGATATTTTCGTCGTTGTTCTCCCCTTCAATCCTTATTCTTTCCGACTGTTTTCGTTTGCTTGAAAACTAAATTCAACTTATAGCTTGTTCTCATCTGATTCTTCATCACTTTTGTTATCTTCGCCATAGGCATAGATAGTCAATGCTTCATTAGGGAGAGTAGTGAACGCAGTATTTTGATGATTTAAGGAATTCTGATTGTCTGGAACTTGGGTGCTTAGATTATAATCATCAAGGTTTATTTGAGGCCGTATTCTAGAGTTCTGAGGATGTGGTGGATCTAAAGCAGGCGTTTCTTGTGACGGTCTTTGCTCATTTAACTAGGCTTGAGTTGGCACACGTTGAAATGCTCTATTCCCTAATGGAGTTTTATTTGCTCCTGTGACTATACGTACGTTACTACTTTGTTGTGTCTTTACTTCACGAATTAGACGTCGCAAAATTGATAGTTACCAAGGTAGCAAAGGAGAAGTATCTTGACAAGGCCTTTTTTGGGGATGACTATAATGATATTTACCACAAGTAAAGCAAATAAAATCGGTTGGGTGAAGATATTTTGATCTACTATTTATGTGATGCTGGCAATCCGTACGATCATGCCAGTTTCGTCTATTATTTTGCTGACTCTTGAAAGAATCGTGAATCACTTGAGTGGGTGGTTTGATAGAAATAACATTTTTACTGGTTACAGGTCGCATCTGCAAAGAATTAACATAACCTATTCGGTCTAACGAATGGACATATGAAACAAGATTCGAATAACCCGCGGTACGCACTTGCTTATCGAAGAGCTCAAGAGTTTTTAATCGTTCTTGAACATTGACTTCTTCCATAATTCTTTTTCTCTGTTCCATCATTTTCACAGCGGTGTTTACAATAGTGATTGACCTTGCTAGGGAGTCAGATAAAAAAGCTTGTAAGTTAATTGCTTCCAGTCGAAGCTCTGCACTATAAAGAACGTATTAAAATTTTGTCTTGATGCTATTCAAAGTTCCGGCTTCAGGAGCGCTGAGTTCAACACCAAGAACTTGATTCTTTACACCAAACTTATGAAGTAAAGCTGTTGCCCTTGACGAATATTCATAAATGATTTCTTAGAGTTTTGATGAAACATAGCTAATTTGACATGTACATCGAGTTCTCCTACAATGGCTGTGTTGTAAAGTACCATTGTTACGTTACCCGAGGAATGTCCAGTCTCGGTTAATAATGGTAAGAGATTGCGATATGTACAATCAAGGATCTAGTATATCCGGTTTACCGAAACCGAAGATGATTCCGTAGGATATAACTAAGCATTGTGTTAATGATGTATATAATCGAGCGGAGGAACTAAGCCTAGAAGAGGGGTAGTGGAACTTCTTGTCCTTTTGAATTGGTAGTTAATTCGATAGCTCAATAAAAGAGATTTTCAACTAAACTCGTTTATAACCACTTCTGTGACACTGTAGTGTTGACTTATTAATTAATACTGAGCTCTTAATAATCTTTAATACCTGAATTTTCTCAGGCTGTGTTAGAGAATGTCAACGGCTCCTCGTAACTCTACAGGGCTAGGCCCAAAGAATAGCCTAGACCAAAACTACAGGCAAAGCCTATAACAGAGAATCTCGACTTTAAGGCTTCTTCAAATCGAACTAAGTCTTTGTCTGTAGCCTTTGTAGTGTCTTCGAGCATTTTCCGAAAACAAGCCCGGTCTGCTGAACCCATCGATCCATCGATCTGCATCACACGCTAGTTGTAAATCAACGCAGTATAAAATATTCTCCGGACATAACGCTTTATGCTGAGCTCTGTGCTCATGTTCAAGGTTTTTGAGCCATTTGGCACCATCTCCAGATTGAAATTCTGTGATGTTATCAAGTTTGATTACCTCGTTTTTAGACATTTCACTGGAAACAATTGACTGAGCCTCGATTTTTGATTCAATAGAATGTTCTTCTGTACAAAAATAGGAGTTGTCTTCTTCAATTTCTGATGGCTGTATTTTTAGAAAAATTAATGCTATTTGAATTATAATTTTGTGGTAGGGGATTCGTCAGTATCGAGATGTAAACATGTTGGTAACAAATTGCCCGAGATACACCATCAAACAGAAGCACCGGGAAATCGGATCAAATTCCTGGGTGTCCCTTCTCAGCGAATATTTTCTTGTTAGTCTAGAAGACCCTTAATGTCTTTTATTAGAGTTCCACGGTTGTGAAGAATAGTTTCGAGTCTGTCCCCAGTAACTTATTCAGGCCATTAACTCTAACTACATCGGTCAGTTTCTTATTTGTAGTAGAAAAGTTTTATTCTGTAGATTTTGACTACTTCTATCAATTGAATTTTGGAAAGGGTCAACCGATGTATCTTTCATCTCTTTGGCTAATATAATTGTTTCTGTCGGGTTGTTCCCTCTATACAGAGTGGTTTAGATGGCTTTCAATTTTTGTAATGTTTCCAGTAATTTTTGATGCAAGCTGAAAGTTTGATTAATAGTATCTGTTTTGCTCGTTTTTGCTTTAGGTATCAAGGCGTGATTCTCCATGTCTGGAGGCTCGGGTGGAGAGTGTTCGCTTTGGGGCCAGAGGCAGCGCCATGAACTTAGAGATAAAAGAGCCGAGCGCTTTAGACAGATTTAGAGTCAACTATAGATGAGGCTCACAGGGTATAGAGTGTTTTATTGTCAGGCTGTTGTGAGTATATGTGGAGATATGAATACCTTCACGTGCCAGTTATAAAAGTCCATTTTAGCTAATTCAAAAAATTAGAGCCAGCATTCTCATATATTCAATTTAAAGGCTTAAGTCCTTATAATTTTAAGTAAGACTTATCGGTGCTTCTTGTTCATACTCGAATATGAATCTCATATATAACACATTGGCTATGGACGATAATTTTCAGGACATTTGAAACAGATTTCAATATAGCCAAGACAGTGCGGGGTTGCGGGTTGCAGGGTTGGGTTAACGAAAATGCAGGAGCAAAGAGGTAAGGTAATATTGCGATGACGCATGGCTAACTGTTGTTTCAGCCTTGTCATAATGTCACAGCCTTGTCGCGATGCATCACTGTTTGAGAGACAGTTAATAGTATCATAACACACAAATGAATTGGTAGAAATCAAAGTATAGCACACATATAATAACACTTTCATTGTCTATATATAAAAAAAATATGAAGCTACACTATATTGGTGTATATCTTTCTCTTTGAACCAGTTCATTTACCAGAAAATACTGATAAGTCATAGATTATCAAGAATGAATCTAAGCCGGCACACGAGTTGGTTGCTGAGAAAGATTTGAGTGCTTATTCGCGCTTTACAAAAAACAGGTATGTCATTTTTCTATGAGTTAAAACAAATGATCTGAATGAAAACGAACTTGGAATATGTAAATAAGAGGCTTATGCAGAATTTAGTTATGGCGAATTCATGACGCTATTCAGTAAGACAGTCGCCGAACGTACCCGAGTAGGACAAAGACAAGACATAGAAGAGCAGGGTAAATTTTTCCTAAACACTTCATTACTAGCTTTATAAGCTCTGCTAAGGGTAATCTTCTAGATTACACATTCCATGCCTACGGTCGAAGTGAGGGCATTTGTGGCATAATAATCAGTGATCATGCATACCCAGCTCTTGTAGCACATCAACTACTATCAAAAGTGCTTGATGAATTTCTAGTATTACATCCAAGATCCGAATGGAGCACAAGCGATCCAACTTTATCATTTCCCGCCCTCAAGGATTACATTGTCAAGTACCAAGATCCACAGCAAGCAGATAGCATTATGAAAATCCAGAAAGAATTAGACGAAACAAAAATTGTGCTTCACAAAACGATTGAAAGTGTACTACAAAGGGGGGAGAAAATTGATGATCTTGTAGCAAAAAGTGATGGATTAAGTGCTCAAAGCAGGATGTTCTATAGTAAGTTAAAGCTGATTCGATTCTCTTGATTATTATAAATTATTGTAGGATTGGCTGATGGAACAAAATAGCACAAGCAAAAAAGCAGAATAGCTGTTGTAGTCTGATGTAAAATGACATCCCCGAAAATTCCAAAAAGTCCAGAGAGTGTTCTCGGGTACAAGTATGTACCACAAGACTCGATAGATGAGATTTGAATGAGAGTTTGGCTTTATTTTAAACTGCCCTAGTCCAAGCCTAAGTCTCAGTTATTACTCCTACCTATTGAAAGACTCAGGCAGAGGCCAAATTTACGGGCCTGTTACTTTGTTGAATATATGAGAATATGTATTATGCTTTGGCATGGTATAGATACTAGCCAATGATATTCAAGTATATCATATTTAATTGGCTTGGGATGTATAGAAATTAAATATTATCAATAAATTTTTAGCAAACAACCAAATTCACTTAAATCTTAGCATGATATTATTTTAAAATTCTCAAAATTGTTTACAGGAGTCTAGATCTATATCTTTGGTTCCTATTTATAAGCCTATGTATCCAGTGTGTATTCCTATACTATATACAGTGAAAAAACGTGGAATTTATTCAAGTAACATCATTTGAGACATTACGGTCTTGAGAAACAACGTTGTTGTTATGCTTAGGGTTCTAGGACCTCTAATTTGAATATATAGTCGATGTGAAGTATTCAATTCTTAGGTAAAGATAATTCATTATCGTAAGCTTCTAGGAGTCAATATGAATCTTAGACCACACCTTATTTCATTACATCAGTGACTCCAAATTTGAAAAGTTGAAATTTAGACAAAATCGCTATATGTCTTTCGAAATATATATAGATAGATAGTTAGTTAGTAGCTTAATATTTGCATTGGTTCAAACATCGAAACCCGAGTTCTAAGAAAACCAATATCCTAATGTATAATAAATCTTTGTCGGCTGGATCATGGTCAAATGCCTTTGTCATGAGTGGTGGTTTGAAGGTATGGAGAGGTAAAATTAGTCAAGGATAAGCTCCGGGTATCAAAGAAGGAAAAGGGCAATCCGATAAATAGAAAGAAAATTAACCAGGCGTGAATTCGACCAGACAAGAAAATGATGTACAAAAAAATGACGAGACATTGACGAAGTATTTAGCAACACTTCTTACCCTTCCTAGCGATAACATCACCTCCTCCAGTTGACCCATGAGCTTCTTCCATAACATCATCAACTGGCATACCAAACCAACTCCTGCGGTCCCTTCCAATCCGAAAACTACCACTTGCTCTCCCTGATGTATTTCGCTCTGAGAAGTAACCGCTCTCGCCACTTTCGCTTTCTTCCATCCCAGGGCTTTGGACGGCACTTAATATATTCTCTTGGATCAATCGATTCTGCTCGACAAGTTTTCTGGTAATGACGCGAAAAACTTCCTCGACGCCTTCTCCTGATTCAGCTGAGACCTCATGACAGCAATCCCAGCCAACTTCTTGTCCCCAAAAGCCAGAACTGCGTTTGCTACTGGGACTACGTGCGTCATCTACTCCCACACAAGGTATGCCGTGAGGAGTACCACTAAAAGCACGCTCAAAGATACTGCCACGACTTTCTCCAAAGCGTTCGCCAGCGCCTGCACAGGCGGGTGGAGTACCACTCACACCAGGGGCCATATGTTCGGCTACAAAGGCAATGCAACGTTCAAATGGAACTTGACGAAGGGAGGGGTCGCGAGCAACGAGATCTGCTTTTGTTCCAACAACATGAAGAATGATGTCAGGTGGCAGGTTACGGCGTAGTTCAAGTAGCCAAACTCCCATTTCAGTGAATGAATTAGGATCTGTTATACTGTAACATAGTATACATGCGTTGGCGCCTCGGTAATAGAGGCGTGATATTGATCTGAGACAGTTAGAGACACGGTAGAATGTTGGAAAATAAATTGTTACCGAAATCGTTCTTGTCCAGCTGTGTCCCAGATTTGAAGCCTTACCACCGTATCACTCTCATCGTCCACGACTTTCTTTGTTAAGAAACTTGCTCCAACGGTACTTGAAGTATTCGCAGGTTGAAATTGGTTTCTGACGTATCTATTTATGTGTTAATATATATCTTGAGCACTGGTTTTCCTCTCTTAGATTAGAAATAGAAATCCTAGACACGCACCTGTGCACTAAACTCGTCTTTCCGACACCCTGCGAGCCAAGCACAACAATCTTCGCCTCAAGAGATTGCGCCATTGCTTATCTCTAGATGGCGAAGAATCGCGGCTTTTCTCTACGTGTGGTTTTTGGGTTGTTCTAACAATATTATTGTTTGTTGTATGTTGGCTCACACTGCTATAGCCTTGTTGCAAATAACAGATTCACGCGTCGAACGCCCTTTCTGACAGGCACCGCGTCTACTTGTATACTTACTATATGCTGTCATTGTTGATTGAGGTCTTTCTCACATCTTCCATTCACCTACAAACAAGAAAAAAATTACCTAGATAATTCGAGTTTTTCAATATTTTCTTTGCTTGAATTCCTTTTATTTCTAACCAAGCTGCCAAAGTTGTCCGCACTAGAACCTCCAGAAAGTCCAGCCAGACAGAGATAAATTAAGTTTTGCATGTGACAACAAGGGATATTCGCGGCCAAGATCCGTCCCCAAACATTCATGATTAATGTTTTATGTCAAACTGAGTGAGATATGAGTAGATCAATTATTTTCTACTCTCCTCACAGATGAAATCATCTATATTAATTGACTTGTATAGAGATATAGAACAGAATTGAATTTTCAGCAAAATTTACCTCTAATTGCCATCAGCTCCGAAATGTTCAGAAATCACTAGAGCTGGAAGCTGCTTGGTTTTTTGCTGTCCCTATCATATTTTTTGGGTTGGTTTTCGGCAGCAATACTTGTAACTCTATTGGATGTGTAAACGAGATCCAAAATCTCGTACGGAATATTTTGAACTGTTTGTCCCGTTCACTTTTTTCGTCATAATTCTTAACGCGATTTTGATATAGTATAGGATAATATCATTCAATCACCAATACTACCTACACTCATTAAGTTTTGTCTTATCTTCATATTCAACAAAGGGCCTATAATATTAATTCGATAATTCCTTGAGTTTTGGCACGAGCCACTTAAAAAAACTCAAAGATTGATAGATTCCCAAAAACATCGCGTTTCTGACGCATGTATGTGGAGATTTACATCCTTTAAATGACGCATTCTATTCGCCCGCGCCAATTATTAGAGTTGTTATCGAATGTTCTGAATCACATCACTGACCCATGCATACGGCAGCACGGGCCAGTGACGCAATATAAATTATTCTTTTACTCTGCCAATAAGCCAACGCAAAAAGAGATTATTTTGAATTACATAACAAAATTCTATGATGAGTAATCGAACTGGATTAGCCGTTTGTTAATGTTGTGAAAATGAATCTCAAGTGGACTTTTTTGAATTGATATCGAGTATTATTTTGTTCACAGTATCAAAAAAATAATCTTATACAAAGTCTCTCGCTTATTGTTCATCATAAGCGAAATTATCGATTAAGCGAATGTTTCAATTTTACATATGCCACGAAGTTGAAAGTTATACACAGAATTAGATCTAGTCTAAACCAATTAAAGTAAGTAAACGCTTCTAGTACTAGCGGATGATATATTTGCCCCCCCCCCCCTTCCCACCCCCATGCACCCTATGCGCGCCCCCCATGAGCCTGCTTAAGCCCTGCAAATCAGGATACCGCCGTGGTAAAATAATTTTCTAAATCTGGCCTACAATAAATAGCTGCCTAAAATATTAGGTATTTAAACCACCGGAAAGTGATCAACTCATACTTATCGCGCTTTACCCTATTACCACAGTAATGTTTTTATCCCCTATATAAGCAGATCATATACTCGCTTCGGGGGCATGTCACTTCTAGTTTTTATTTAGCCAAAGCATAAATATTTTTGCCTGGTCTATTAGGCCCTTTGCTATACTACATAAGTTCCCTCATTTTCATAACTTTTTACATAACTTTCTAGTTTTTGATTTTGTCCAACTACAACTGTTTGCACCTTAATTTTCATCGTTGATTAACAGTTACTGACCTCAATAAATATTTCATCACTGGCAATAAGAATTTCATACAAGATAGGTTAATCCTGCTCAGCATTCATAGAAAACTACTCGATACTAAATATACTTCATAGATGAATTCTCCTCAATTAACTCCTTCTACTCCTTCCTCGACGCTACGACATAAGACCTTAACCAGATATCAATCATTACTAGTAAGTTGACGACATAAAATTGTATGTTTTAAAATCAATGAGATTTTGTAGATTGAAGGATTTCGTGATGCAGGTTGGAGCTACAAAAAAATAGCTGACCATCTAAACGTATCACGAGCTCAAGTTGTTTATGCTATGAATCGTGGCACTGTGACATCATGAATGGGTAGTAGAAGACGATGAACCCTTTCACGGAAGGATGTTGATGAAATTATTGAATTCATAATTTCATCATCTCTAAACCGGAGGATGACCTATCTTTAACTTACCGCCAGTCCTTTTAGAAACCTTGGTGTTAGTGAGAGTGTGATTCAGAAAGAGCTTCAGAGAAGAGGCTTTAAGCGCCATCCAGCACATAAGAAGCCCTCATCATCACAAGAAACCATGAGAAAGCGCAGAGAGAATAATGAAGAGCACTAAATTGATTGCGTAGATTCCAAAACTAGCAAAAGAAATGGATGGATGTTCTGGGGTAGCTTTGTAGGAGCAGAGAAGGGACCTTGTTTGTTTTGGAGAAGGAGTGGAGCTCCATAGACACCGAGAAGTACTGTGAGAAAATTGTACCTCTCATAAACTGGATGGTGTCTATGAAGCCCTGGCTTTCAGTAATGCAGGACAACGCTCCTGCACATGCTTGTGAAAACACGATGGAAGAGATGCAAGAAAGATCGATAGTTCCAATCGATTGGCATCCTAACTCTCCTGATCTCAACCCCATCGAAGCTGTCTGGGGCTGGATGAAAGACTACATCCAGCGGAATTATCCAAATCTGGATGGGGGAAGACAGCGGACGCACAATTTACTTCGAGTAATTGTTACGGAGGCATGGCACTCCGTGCCTACTGAATTCCTAATAAGACTACTTGAAGGATTACCTGCCAGGTGCCAGGCAGTAATAGATGCCGGTGGAGGCCCGACCAGATATTGATCTCTTTACAACACAGATAAATACCTTGAATCATAGTGATTAGATGAAGAAGTGTACATGAATTAGTTTTTATTTATAATTTTCCTTATCTTAGAAGCTAGATAATGATGTAGAATACAAAATAGAGCTGTTACATAAAACTCTATTTCCATGTAGATCATGCCTAGCTAGGCTTGGCGGCTCCACCAAAAACCCATGTCAGCCTCATAGGGTAAAAACGTTTCTGTGGTAGTAGGGTAAGTACTGACGTTAGGCTAAATTATACTCGTACTGGTAAACAAGACTTGACATAGTGGTGGGCAGTAACATTTTTCAAAATAATAAGATGGCTATCGACCAAAGACCTTAATTAGGACTGGCTTGCCCATAATTATTGCCAAAAATATTCTGCTAAGACATTGAAGTCGCACAAATGACCGCTAAATACAGCACATTAACTAAACAGGGAATCGAATACTCAGCCTACTTGACCGCCTACGCTTTTAGGAAATATGGAGGTAACAACCAGGCCATGGGGGGCGCGCATAGGGTGCATGGGGTGCAAATATATCAGCTGCCCTAGTAACCCCACCTCCCATTTCCTACATGTACCCCTGTAAGCTCAAAATAGGTTTAGCGGACGCTATAAAATATTAAGGGAAAATGTTAGGCTAACAGCAAGCAAGAAAGCTCACAGCATCCAAGACTTCTGAATTCATAGCAGAAAATACGAAAATACATCCCCCACATACTGACTGACATTATGATGATATGACCCCCGGAGCCACTATTGCTCCCAATCACTCGTTTGTTGCTGCATCTTATTTGAGCATGGCTTCGTGTATATCTTCTCCTGATATCAACTCCTCCACGAACAGCTACCTCTTACCTTCTAGATATTGTCATGTCTCCTATAACAGCGTTCACAATTTGAAAAAGAGACGGATCGCGTTGAGTGATTGCTATTTGAGATCGAGGAGGTGGTTTTATGATAGAACCAATAGGTCTGCCACGAAGTCAAATTATAGCAGGATCTCGAACTTGCAACAAAGGATCAGAAACAAGAAGAGGAACATCAAGTAATGATTTTTTGAAGTACGAATGCGGATAGATATCCTCAAGCTTCAATAATCCTGGCATTGTGACCAACTGTTTTTTGATTTTATGGCTACAGTGTCACGGTTCGTTCCCTAGTTCGACTGATTTAATTATCATGAGGTGGGGCAGAGGAGCCTAGTATATTTGTAGTTAGCGTTGTTTCATTGTGGTTCGTGCAACGTCCTGTTAAATAATCTCAATATTTAGTATCACAGTACATTATATTTGGCCTCGTGATATCACAATATCTTGTAGGATACCCCCCGTGACTTACAGGCTAAGCCAAGGGTCGTTGTCCACGCCCTGCGACAAACTGGACTGAAAGGTGATCCGTATTGTTTTGCAGGTAGGCTATTTTTCTTAATATCATACGTAATGTATGTGAAGTAACGTAAAGAATGCTAAATATATTCCTCAAGTGCCCTCAATACCCAAGAAAATAAATTCCCTATCTCATTGGATAGGAAAGCGAAGGCGATATAGGAACTAGTACTAGAAAATGTATGACTACGGACAACTAACAGGGTAAGTTTATATCGATTTGTTTTGTATGTACAATCCATCAAAAGGACTTCATGGCTGTGTTTCAAATTTTCTATAGTGTGAGCTTCAACAGTTATCTGGTTCTTTTCGTATCGGAAGAACCAATACTCCCTGTCTGAATTCTGTAAAAATACTTAGATAGAAGTAAGTAATCCCAGCTCTAAGTTGAGGTACCACGAGTCCGATCAGCCACCTGCCCACCACTTTCGCTTAAATTATGCAACTAAGCTAATTTGTAAGTGATCTTCCGTGAGACGTAGTAGAATTATAAATCAAATGGTGCAACATTATCAACTTATCAAATATCAATTGTCCCCGTTTTTATAAAAGGATTATAAGCATTCAAGTTTAACCCAAAGAAAGTTCGACCCACCTACCACCTACCGACCAGCACTAAGCTTCATTAAGAGTAAGAGTCAAGATTAAAGAACTTATGACTTGGTATCATATTTACTAAATATTGTGAAATAAATTTGATTTATTAAATTATACACAATATCTGTTAATCAATTTAAAAAATATTTGAAATCGCCTAATTTTTATTTCCCTATAACTCATGCAGAAATTGGGATGTTTATTTCAAAATCTTACAATATCTCATGTACCAATTGTTAAGATGATAATATTGCACCATTTGAATTATAATTCTACCACGTCTCACGGAAGATCACTTACAAATTAGCTTAGTTGCATAATTTAAGCGAAAGTGATCGGCAGATGGCTGATCGGACTCGTGGTACCTCGACTTAGCGTTATAGATATCTTTAGGTTTCATTATACAATTATTGTCTATAAGCCTTAAAGAGGTAATATTTGTACAAGGGTGTTTTGAGCCTGTGTTTGAATCTTAATATTCTCCATAGTTTTCCTAGTCAAGCACATATTTTCGAAGGGAAGAATGAGAATCTCTACCGCTGGCTTTATAGTTATGTTCCTTTGTATATAATAATAATTATCCATCCCAGGTCCATTTTGTCCAGAGCATAGCAGGCGAATAAACAGTTGTTATGATTGACAGCTACGAAATACGTTATGTAGGTGAGATATGAGAATTAGATATATGAAAATAAGCATTTCATATCTTAGCATTCTATGGTCTACTCTAATATTCAGTAATGCCTTCTGTAGAAGAGTGTGTTCTAGAGTAACTAATAAAGATATAGATATATTATTTACGGTGTGTATTTACGGTATGTGTTTACATATCATCAGGCGTTAGTAAGGGTTTTGATGAAGCGGCCTGTGCGCTGTGTCACATGAAACACAATGTCGATCATACTTGAGCCTTGTCAGAGTTTGTATGTCATCTCAACAACAGTCGATTAGTCTATTGGCAATACGCTTTTTTTAAACAGTCAACAGATTTAATCTTGTCGCTGCGGTCGCATCGAAGAATTGTTTTATTTACGAGGCTAATACTTTTAGAAGTCTTAGTACGTCTTTTCCCAATCGCATAACCCTGACCTCCTGTATGGGCTTGAACAGCATCAATTAATGCACTGAGACTAGGATATACAGTATCTGTGGGGGGAGGAGGATGATTCATAGTGATAATAGTTATTTAAAAATGATGAGAATATTTTGCAGAATCGTTAATTAGAGCGCTATGATCAGAGAATTAGAAAGTATATAGATGCATCTATATTCTCCTGTTGGTAAATATATATATATCTGCAGTCAAGTTACGTTGGCCAAGAAACGGCACCCTAATTGAGTCCACTAATTTCGTTTACCCTACTTTACAACCAATTCAGGATAAATCTTCCTTTCCAGATGGTAATATACTTCTAGCTATCCAAGCTATTGGACAGGGCCAAATCCAGAGTATTTAAGTTACTGTAGCATAGTACAATGTACCCTATACAATCCTTTACAATCGGATCCATAATACACCCTCTTGACGCGATTCTATATTCAATTCATGCATATTCTCTCCTTATGAAGAACCAAAGACTGTTCGATATATCTTTGAACTAGATTCACAATTATTACCTCCCCAACCCAGAGTCGTACGAGAAATGGCTGACCTTCTCGCTGAATATAACGCACCTCCTGTAAACAAGAACTGGACTTCGAGATTTTATCAAGCTTCGTAAAGAGATTAGAAAAAAAGGTTCAGTCTTAAATACAATTAAACTGTAAGAGGGCTCTATGCCGAAATAAGCTTATTATAAGAGAGTGGATTCGGCTCGTACGAAACGTAGTCGCAAGATATCGTATTTCTGAAGAGTATAGGAAACCACTCTTAATTTCTTGGATAGATACAAGTATTCTTTCTTCTGAAAAAGAGTATTTATTTTGAACTTTTTGTGTCATATTATGCTTTTACTAAATTGACACTTTGCGGTGTTTTGGTACCATAGCTTGTGGAATACGTCATACTGTATCATCTCATATTTAGTTCATGGCTAGTAACTATCGATTATCTCTCAATCTATGGACAATACACCAAGATATATATATATATATATATTTTTTTTAAATCAATTAACGTGTATGCAGTCTCTAGGCTATGACACAGTGACACAGTGACATTGTTTATTCACATTTTAGATGATTCAACTTTTTTCATTAGATACACTCATGCCTCAGATTCCATTTGTAAATGCACACTGTCACGGTTTGAGTATTGAAGCTTGAGCATTCAAATAGAAAAAGGTAGTTTATACTTTCACTTATTAACTAGGGTAGTAATAGTAACTATAGACTACATATATATATCTGTTATACCGTTTCTAGAATATTCGTCACATCGTTAATTTATAACATAGCATACTAAAAGAGGTTCGCTGTCGTCGGCGTATGGAATATTCTAGTTGTTTCTAAGCTGGCTCGTACACTTAGCGACTCAATGGTGTGCAAGTAATAATGTATGCGAGACCCCTGATGATGTAAGCCTTGCAATATTGTATTGGTCACGTGACTATTGAACACCAACCATCCCAATGACTGCGATTGCCATCGTAGGCTACAGGATTAATACGGCTTACAAGCCGTCACACACACCCAGATAATAGAATGCCACACTGGTAGGAATATCAATTTGTGCCAATGTCATCCTAAAAATGAGGTTGGACGATATGGCTAGGGGATTCAAAAATAGTCATGAAATATGTTGTATTATTGAACATAATTATCTTCCTGCAAAACAGGGATTGCCGTTTCCGGAAAATACTGATTTGGACACAAATTTTCAACAAGTGTGATAGAGATAATACAGAATAATGAAAAGTTGTTACGGATCAATAAAATAAAGCAATGTGCATTTAGATATTAGATGGAAGCTTATTTTCTATTTAGGGTTTACTCTTTGGGCGAGTTTGTAACTATATACACAAATATCTATCTATTCTAAAAGGCATTTGTTTGCCAAGAGATATATAAATTATAGATGCATAAACAAATGCAACTGAGAATCATACCCTTCCAGTCTTACATATCGAGGTATCTAATTTACGAGCAATATAATTCCATATATTTATGCAGCAGGGAATATACCCTTGCAACCTAACGTGTTGAATAGGGTAGATGGATGCCTATGCTACATAGCATAGGCTACAGGACATTCCAGCTTACCAGCTTGTCACGAAAGTCATAGATTTTGGGTTTGTATGTGCATTATTTAACTAGTATATATTCGGCTTTCTTATAAATTTGTACCAAACCTAGACTTGCAAGAAACAAAGTCTATCGTCTATCATCATTGTCCTTAAAATATTTGGACCAAAAGCTATTGTTTTCAAGAATTTGAAGTACACGATTGACGGGTGTACAGCCACTCAAATTTATGGCCCTTATTTTGGCCCGTTCACTACAGATATTTTAAATAATTGGACCAGTTTGACAAAGTTATTACTATCATGTTTGTCAACAAATTAAGAGAATGCCAGTTCCTGGGTTTGCTTTGGTGAAGTTCCACAGGTTCGTGCATTCGATAAGAACTTCTTCACATCTTCACCTCTGTTAAGAGGCCTATGCAAAGTAATAGAAGTTAAGGAGACACCTCTATGATAATAGAATAGATTTCTACTCAAAGAAAATGCCCATGCACCAAGTGGATTCGTTTCATTCACTGCCTTGAGAATGATTGATGCTTTGCAGTCAGTCAACTTAGCGGTCTCAATTTTTTCCAAAGATATTGACTCATTTCGTTTCAGAAGGTTGCAGCTTAGGCCTTTTTGGTATTTTAGAGGGATATAGATCTCAACACCGTCCTTATCTCATTTGGTACCACCGGATTTAACCCAGGCAGAATTCCCCTATTCACTGAATTTCATGACTGCCCCATAGGCGTCTAAAAATCTGGAGTATATTTAAACTCTAGGTATAGCAAATAAGAGCATAACTAGAGTTGGAAGGACCCCGAATTGCAGAATCATAGCTTTCAAGGTACAAATTATCAGCTAAACCTTCTTTCAATAAATCATGGAGATCATGCATAGTGTCGGTTTTAGTATTGATTTGTAATAAATGACTATCAGTGAAGGCTTCTGGCTCGTTAGGAAGTGCATCTTCATAACCATCAGATACAACTAGGAAAGTCATATTAATGTTAGTGTTGTTGACGTCCATATTTTTCAAATTGAAAATTTAATAAACCAGAATATCCGCTTGTATGAGAATATATTTCTAATTAGTTCATGAAGATTTAATTCCTTTGGTATCTGGAGTTCAAACCTCTTGATATATGCTGCTTCAATACCTGCCTGCTGCTAATATTAAGAATTGCTTTAAAAACTTACATCGTTATCTTAAGATAATTTGCCAACGTTTCTAAATTGAAAATAATAAGACAAGACAAATCATAAATATTTCATAGCTGAAAGACTGTAAAATATCTAAAATTATAATATGCTGTAGAGTTGTGTTGAATTAGGCCAGATTCAGCTAAACATAACACGACTAGCGTAGCATGCAGTGCATATGCTAACAGGGTATTGTTTACTGTAACAACTAATCGCGAAAGAATGAATCTTGAGATAAAGAACCACAAAGGAAAGTAAATAGCAGAAGCTCAACTTTGATGGAAACACATAAATCCAAGGTAATTCTTTGTTACTAGAATGGCAATATTGATTGTATATAGTTTTTTGTAATGTATTTAGAATAGAGGTTTTTGAACAGGTCGAGCATAGCGATTTCATAGAAAAATATGTCATCATATTCAATTATCAATTCTTATCAAAACAGTCTTAATGCGACTATAAGTGCAATCAAGAATCTTTATAAACAAAAGAATCTAACAAGCTGTACACAAGCGCTGGCATTTTTAGCAAAACAAATTGTTAATTGCTACTCATGTTGGCCAGACGACAATTGCCAAATATTCGATGTTGAATGGGTACAGGGCTGAAACAGGAACGATTCTAAAAAGGCTCAGTGTTATACATGGATACCCTGAAAATACGACATTTATAATTTCCCAATAAATGTAGATACTTGACATTTATAATATATCTATAGTGCAAGGATAAAATTTAGGGCAATGGACAAGCTACTAATTAAGGTGAAGGTAGTTGGTTATGACTGAGTGAATATGCGATAAGTCAACGAAAGTTATGAAATTTTAGGGAAAATCAATTGTGTACATTTTTGCCTTATGATCCAGGCTTAAATGTTATTTGAGTTAACTAGCTCCGCACTAGCATGGGATTGTCTCTGGAGCGAGAAATGCCCCCACTTATAATCATCTACAATTTCTACCGTGACTGAAGGGTAGGGTAATTAAAGAGGATTATCTAATCACGTGCATTTATTTCAGTTTAGCCTCGGGAAGAATAACGCAACACAGACGCTTACTATTACAATGGACGTAATAGTCTCCTAGCTTCAATACATGTAGACGACTATATATGTAGTCTGAGGGGAGAGGCTGAGTATAGATACTAATAAACGCCTTACTATTTCCAGGAACTCTTCATAACATGTGATAGGTTTCATTTGGCTGATGTATTTCATATCTTGTGATAGTCTGTATTTAAGTGATGTCTCTTTGATAACAATCATACTTTTAGTCAATCATCTATAGTGTTGGTCTAAATTTCAATATGTCACTTAAGGGACCGGAGATCGCAAGACATAATTCGAAAGAAAGCTGTTGGGTTATAATTCATGTATGTTATAAATAAAATAGATCAAATAACCCTCTTACCGACTAATATTAGAGAAAAGCATATGATGTGACGGAATTTTTACCAGGTAGGTAACTAAAATTGAAAATCTGGTAACTTGTTCTTTTCTGATAGCGCTAGAGCATCCTGGTGGCTCTAAAGTCATACTCAAATATGCTGTTAGCATTCATATCCTATGCTCAACTTAGTACTCAATATTAGTAGGGCAAAGATGCTACCTCTGAATTCGAAACAATTCATCCGTCAGATACCCTACAAAAATATCTTGATCTATCTAAGCACTTAGGTGAAGTTGATATGAGTACAGTCGAAATAGAAAAGCAAGATGTGAGAAAGAGATTAGAGGAGGAAGAGAGACAGAAAAGAATTGAAGTCATGCCATCTTTGGAGGAGTGCTTTAATCTTTTGGATTTTGAAGCTGTGGCTAAAGGGGTTATGAAGAGAAATGCCTGGGCATATTACAGTACAGGAGCTGATGATGAAATGGTAAATTTATTCCTTTTACAATATCTATTGACTTAGCTGAAGAATAGGCAATGCGAGAGAACAATGAAGCATTTCGCAAGATCTGGTTTCGGCCACGAGTCTTAGTCGATGTTGAGAAAGTCGACTGTTCAACTACGATGTTAGGATCTAAAGTTGATGTGCCCTATTATGTAACTGCAACAGCGTTAGGTAAATTGGGGAATCCTGAAGGAGAGGTCGTCCTGACACGAGCCGCAAAGAAACACAATATCATACAGATGATTCCTACATTGGGATCTTGTTCTCTAGATGAAATTCTTGATGCTGCAAACAGCTCTCAAGTACAATGGTTTCAGCTTTACGTCAACAAAGACCGAGCTCTTACAAAGAAAATCGTGCAGCATGCTGAGAGAAGAGGTTGTAAGGGCTTATTTATCACTGTTGATGCGCCCCAATTAGGTCGAAGAGAGAGAGATATGAGATCTAAATTTACGGACACTAAGCCAAAGGTTCAGCTTGATTTGCGAGTTGACATTTCACAGGGTGCATCTCGCGCTATTAGTACCTTTATTGATCCATCTCTGAGCTGGAAGGATATTCCTTGGTTTCGAAGCATTACAAAAATGCCTATAGTTCTAAAAGGTGTACAATGTATAGAAGATGTGCTTCGAGCGATTGAAGCTGGCATCCAGGGTGTCGTACTTTCTAATCACGGGGGACGACAACTTGACTTTGCACGCTCTGGAATTGAAATTTTGGCTGAAGTTATGCCAATTTTACGTGAACGTAACCTGGAATCCAAAATCGAAGTTTACATAGATGGTGGAATAAGACGTGCAACTGATATAATCAAAGCACTTTGTCTTGGTGCGAAAGGCGTAGGCATTGGAAGACCATTTTTATATGCTATGAGCGCATATGGGGAAACAGGCGTTAATCGTGCCATGGATTTGCTAAAAGACGAGATGGAGATGAATCTGCGTCTTATTGGATGCAAAGAGATCAGCGAGTTGAATCCGACGTTTCTTGATGCGAGGGGATTAAATAACCATACCAGCATATTGCCAATCAATACCTCAGAACTATTAAATCATGATCCACTATTGACAAGTAAAACACCTGCTAAGTTATGATAGTTATTCAAAAAGTCTTCAAAAGTGAGTTATCATTACTACTTTAGTATTGGTAATCTATAATGAGTAAGTTATGTGGTGTGTAAAACTGTGTCGAATCTGGACATCGTAAACAAAGGTCAATCGTGTGGATAAGGGTTGAGTTTTAACATGATTTTTAAGGCGAGGTTAATGTGGAATTTTGAAGTGCTTTAAAGCCCAGGATAATAAAAGTCACATAGATGAAATCCAAAATCACTTCAATTCTTCATTTCGTGAAAAATACGACTTCATGGAGCTTAAAGCCATACCAAAAGCTTCATTGAATAACAAGTAGCTCGAAACTAGAGAATGACTTCTGTATATATTTACTGGATTATTCGAGCTTCTGAATAATAGAGCTTTGAAACTCGATGTCAATTGACATTGGTTGGTGATTTTAATTTTCAACACCAGTCGAAATTACTTTAAATTTTTCAAGAAAATACCATCTCAGCTGTGGTCATTCAAGAATATGGCTCGATATAAATTGATGGAGCTATATAATCTGATCTGTGTCTTATTAGTTTATTTTTTCTTTCAAAAATAAAGAAGAAATGCAAGGGTTGATAATGGTATCGAGGAAAAATTTTAAATGATGAAGAAGCTCACTAATTTGATTAATCATTTTCATCAAATAATCGGCTAGATGGAAGCTTTATTTGATGTATTATTGTCATCAGGAATCTCCCGTAGAGTCTTTCTCCTTTGGAATCTAATCTCAATATTCTCCTACTCTTCACCATTGGCATAATTCAATTCATTTTCTTGTGTAGATCGTGTTCTTTTTTCACCTCTGCTTTTTCTTCTCAAGGCCTCTTCACTTTGAGTGATAGATTTCTCTCCAACAAAGTTTTCTCCATTCCATTCCAAATTACACTTTGGACAGTTTCGCGAAGGTCTAGATTTCCAATATGCTATTTCACAAATATTATGGAGTCTTGCATTACAGTCCAGATTAGAACATCTTTGACCAATCGTAACAATCTCTTTGCATGCTTCACAAAACTTGATTTTTTGGTGTGTATTTGGATCATCAGTTTCGTTATAATTTTCCTGAAGCCAAGTTCTTAATTCTAATAAAGCCCGCGGTGCAAGGCTATAAAAACCTTTCGAGCTTCTTTCTAACCAGTTTTCTTTCTCGAGCTTACCAAGTAAGATCTCTGCCTCGGCCTGAGTAAGGCCCTTTTCTGAACTTCCTTTGCGAATTTGTGTCTCAAGTGCTTGCATACTTGTTATAGCCATAACTTCTTTTCGCTTAGTATTGTTGGTCTCAAACATAGCATCAAGCATTCGCTTGATGTAGAGCAACTCATCAGGTGTTCTTAAAGTTGCTTGCTGAGTAAATGGATCACTGACACTATTAACAAAGGCATAAATTTTATCTTTCGTGATCTGATGCTGTGTAGAGCGAATTTCATATTCAAAACAGGAAACAGCTTCAGCGGCAGCGGCAACGTATGAATCAAAGGTTGTTTGGGTAACGTGATCTTCCGTAACTGTAGTTCCTAATATCTCATTAGAGATCCCCTTAATTGAATAAACAAAGACAACCTTCTTGTACAGTAAGAATAGCAGCAACAATAGATTTGCCCTCAGAAAGAGTCAAGGCTCCTCTACCCATAATTGCCTGTAAGAATGCACGATTGCCATGGTTATAATCGCTTCCCATATTCGGAGTAGTCAAATTCAAAATCTGCTTTCTCGAAATGTGTTGTTTTTTTTTTCTTTCACATAACGCGAGTGATAAACGCGATTTGATGTTGATAAATGGTTTTAAAAACTCTAAAGCAATAAGCCATGATAAAGCACGTATATTTCCATTTTTATCATTCAGTTTATCATCGGGGGCAAGAAACTCCTGATAGTGAGGAAAAGAATTTTGTCTTGCTGTTGAATTGTGAATTAGTCTCTGGTAATTTTTATTAAATCAAAATAGACCAGCTAAAAGTTATGTTCAATATAATTTTGTAAATATTTGTAAGCGGTAACATCTAGCTAACTGTATGAATCCTCGCAATGGAATCAAATTTATCACTATTTATGGGCCAGACTGGCAAGGTCCGACTTGTGAAAAGCATCCTCTATCGATCAGTCCTTAATCATCTTGAACTTTACAAATGCTACCTTTTATAAGATTTACAATTAATTTGACCATACCAACGAGCGTAACTGTGTATATATGGTTGCTGCCTTTTCTCCTTATTTATCAAAGATTTCATATACCCTGTAAACTAACAAACTCAATAGTACTGGGGGTGATCATCCTTCTTTGTTTCAAATGGTCTATTTACAATAATGTTATACGCGTAAAATTTAGCTGGCTTGATAGCATCTGCTATTTTGATTGTATGTAAAGAGACTGTCGCTTCCATTCACCCGTTGATCTAATGGTCAGATTTAAGGCGATTTCTATTGCCCCACCCCACACTTAGTCATCACTTATTTTCACATCCTTCAACGCTTAACACAATTAACGACTTACCTGCCCCTCCGGCACTTGCTTACCAAATTTTAGAAGAGTAAATACAAGCTATTTTTCCTATGCTTTGTCAGAAAGATGTGCTCTCATAGTGTTGCATACTAGAACAGTTGGGAATAAGAGAGACGGGGCTGTTAATGCCCTTATCCTGAATTGCTCTAAAGGACGACGTACGAGAAAGGAGCAAAACCCTTGTAGAGAAATAGTGCGTGTTGGTACGATCAGTACTATGGGTTGCTTTATTGTCGTAAGTATACGGTTAGAGGATGGACTCTGGCAAGTGGAAGTGGGCAACGATGAACACATTCATGAACCATATGCGCTGTTACGGGCTAATTTAGCAAGTAACCTTCGAGGCACAACCGGTGATCGGCGAGGCTAGTAATAATCACCTAACAGGGTATAGGACTTCAAAACTCTAATATTTATGTATATATATAGCATTCCCTAAACTTCACGTAGTCTTTCCTTATAGAGAATTAATATAAACTTCGTATACATAGTTAAATCTCATTGGTCACTACCTATTCCGTAACATGTGCATGTATCAGCGCATCCACAAAGATGACGATTGACGGAAGAGCAGAATGCAGCAGTTTTGACTTTAGGACGCGCTGGAGTGACCTGGGGCGCATTATCACTCCGCCGCGGCAGAATGATGGCATTATTTCGACTGCACAATACGTCAACAATAGTCGCATTGCGGAGCGTAATAGGCTACTAGAAGGGCGGACACCCCTGACAGCTCTGCTCGATAACCTCACTAAAGAGACTATACTACACACAGAATGACGCGAAACACTACAACAGGAACAAAACAAAAGTTCAACACTTGCAAGATCACATCACACAATATTTATTTATGCCCAATTTCTCTTCCCACCCTTATCCCAATTCGCATTCCATTTTCCCTCTCGTGATCGTAGCTGCATCTCCTTAAATATGCCAGCTATACGTACTAAACATCAGTTCACCATGGTCGATATTGCTACGTCGAGAGCAAGAGCGCGCCTGAAAAATAAAGGCCTCGCGCCAAACCTTATAGGCATTGATGCAGTTGAAGCATCAATCTTAGTCACAGAATCTCCAGACATCGAAATGATTGATGCTGAAATAGATAGACTCATAGCAAAGAGTCTAAAAGACTCGTGCTAGGCCACACCTCAGACCCAGGCAGCACCATTCACCAAAAAAACTACAGATGACTCGACTCAGACTACAGTCACTAACGACGTACTTACAACTACCCCTGAGGCAGAGAGTCGAGTCCAGAAAGAGAAAGGCATGGCCGCCCAACGTCAAATAACAATCGATCTAACTTCATCCCAAATTTCTTCTCCGTCACTTAGCAAGAGCATCTCAATTACTGAAACCCAAGCATCTCTCAATACTAATGAAATAGTCAAGGAAAAGACTTACCCATCTGAGCTCCAAGCAATTGTTGAAGCAGAAAAGCGTCGCGCGGTCCAGACTGCAGCAAATTTAGAAGTCTGCACAGCAGCAATCAATGGTGCAGAAACCGCCCTTCTCTTTTTGGGAGTAAAGACACAGAAACAGTTCGTCGATGTCCTCAAAACATACCTGCGAGCTGCCATAGCGCAATTCATGCCATCCGGCACAAAGGCTGTCCCTCCAGTTCTCTCTATACGCCCAACCGGACCCATTCCAGCAGTCACACTCATAAAGACAAATTCAAGCATTCCTTGCATCCGCAAGACTGCTCCTTCACCCTCCAACTCTTCCCATCCCATACAGAACAAACAATATAGCGTTTCTTAATGGGCTACTGTTGCTATTAAGGGTCATCACAAGTCTCCTTCCCCTATACATCTTAGCCAACAATCTCATAGACCCCAAACCAGAGGTCCGAAAAATTCAAAGCCCTCATCGACTGTAGGTACAGATGAGAAAATATTTCTACGCATCTCTAAGGAACATGATTGGCGCCTTCTCGCAACGAGCGGAATCCATGAAACTATCTGCAAACATATGAGTTGCCGCGAAACCGATATAACAAGCGTGAATCGTACGCAGACAGGCTTCGCACTAACTATAAGTGATAAAGAAATAAGACAAAAGCTATTGAATGGTTCCTCCAACCTAGCCCCGCTCTATGCAAAGCTAAAGCCTGCTTCGATCTTATAACCTACAGAATTCCAACTGTCCCTGTTGTCCTAACAAAACCCGACCAGGTGCTCCACACCATTCATGGCTTGCTCATTTTACATGGGAACAAGCTCCACGACCTAGCTTCCGCATATTTGATGAATCTGGACTCGCTTCCATATACAAGCCACGTCAAACTATTCAACAATGCAAAAGATGTCTCGGCTTTCATCCCACCTGAGGTTGCTCCCGCGCACCCGCATGTGAAAACTGCTCGTCAACCATGCATCATAACACAGAGTGCAAGGCTCCTACCAGATATCGAAATTGTGGAGGGCCACACAGATCAGATAGCCGTAACTGCCTGGCTCGTCCTTCTCGCACTAAACCAGTTACCAAAGAACAACTTGCAACAATCAGACAAATGAGTCAGAACGAATATCATGCAGTCGCTAGAGCGAAAGCTGACGTTTTGCGCGCAGAAGCTGCAGTAGCAGTTCCAAATCCGTCCCAAAACAATCAAATTCAAGATACCATTAACATCACAACAGAAGTTGATATGGTAGAGTCTCCCGCAATTGATAGGAGTCCTACCGAAGAACATTTGTGAAGGACTCCTCACGAGCATCTTCACACCCTCCATCTCAGATTAGTTTTCTTTCTATTAACGTTGGTAGGAGCGGTGTAACTCAAGATATTGCATTGTCTCGTGCACACGAGTTAATGGTTGATGTTGTGCTGATACAAGAACCCTGGTAGTCCAACAAAAGTAAATCTCATCTATTTTATGATTGCCATATTTCCTTCGGGGGAGAAGGCGTCAGACCTCGAGCAATAACGTACACTAGGAAGAATAGTATGGAAATCAACGCAACACAGATTTTTCCCTCAACAATCATCACTGGTGACTACTGCTGGGTTATAGTCAATAACATAACTTTCTTGAATGTCTACAAAGCTCCAAACAACTCTACAGCTATACAACCACTAATAAGATGGACACCCTCACCGAGGACTATCGCTATCAGAGATTTTTATGCTGTTCACTGGGCATGGCAACCCAACGCTAACAGACCCTAGGGACAGGGCGAAGATATTGAAAATTGGGCAGAAAACCTCAATCTAACCTGTTTAATCATTGGCGAGCCCACACATCGGGCAGGCAATACACTTGATCTGGCGTGGACTAATATAGCAGAAGCCGAGGCTTGGGTTGAGCGAAATGAATGTATGACGAGCGATCACCTACCACCTAAAGGATTCGTCCAAACAATATTCCAGCCTACGTTGGAGACTTCACGCCCAGTTCGGGTAACAAAATCTAACCTACCCAAGCTTGCAAAAGTGATTGCTCAATGGGCTGTGCCACCCCCACCACTAAACTCAAAGGAAGAGGTCGAATTATATGCAGAAGATCTCTACTCAATTATTATAAGTGCTATACATGCAACTGGGCCTCACCCAAGACGGGGTTCTACGAAGCCAGCTCCGTGGTTGACCGCTGAGTGTAAAAGAGCCCATAAAGATTACCGCAGAGCAGCTGCATCTTCAGAACGCGGTAGTATGGCTAAGGAATTTCGAAATACGGTGGCAAAGGCGAAGAGAGAACATTGGAAACGTATGGTAGAGTCACTGGAGACCTCTTCAGAGGGTTTTAAAATGATTCATCGGATTAAGCCCGGGCAAACAAAGATCCCACCACCACTAATAACTGAAGGACAGATCATTGCAGATCAGAAAGAACGGGCCATTATACTTCGCGATACCCTGTTAGCGCGGAGTAATGAATCAGAGGACCTACCTCCATGTACAGAATCATCAAACGCTACTTTACCTTGGGCCGAACATCTATCCGATGAAGAGGTTCGCAGCTGCACAATTGGATGTAGTAACAAATTGCCAAGGCCTGACGGAAACATAATCGAGCTGCTGACAGCTGCTTGGGACCTATAGGACCGTACATTGTCAAACTTTTTCAAGCATGCATAAAACTAGGGACTCATCCAACTTGCTTTAAGATAGCAGAAGTAATTCTCTTACAGAAACCCGGGCGAGATCCATCTACAGTCAAAGGATGGAGGCCGATAGCTCTTCTATCGTGCTTAGGAAAGGGCTTAGAAAAAATTATATCAAGACGCATGTCACACCTAGCGATCATTCATGATATTGTGGGGACTCAACAATTCGGTGCCCTACCAAAGAGATCAGCAACAGATCTTGTCTCATGCGTAGTACATGATATAGAAGAAGTTCGGTCTCAAGGATGGGCTTCTACATTTGTGACTTCAGACGTCCTGGGAGCTTTCGATGCTTTTCTGTATAACAGACTAATCTGGCGAATGTATTCATAGGGCTAGCCAGAATGTATCCTTGAATGGGCAAAACCGTTCCTTTCTAAAAGACGTGTCCAAGTTCGGTACCCTGGGGGAGTGACGAGCCAGGGGGAACTAACCTGCGGTGTGCCACTAGGATCACCCATATCGCCATTACTCTTTCTATTGTACATGGCAGAACCAATGAGTAGTGAAAACCCTGGAAAGCGATTTAATTATGCGGATGATGTGGGGATTCTTGGAGTTGGAAAAAGTATCGCAGATTTAGCAGAAGGAGCGCAGCGAGAGGTTAACGATTTGTTAGGCTGGGCACAACAAAATGCGGTAGCGTTTGATGAAGCAAAGTCAGAAGTTGTACAGTTTAATGGACGACGGCGGGAAGAGGGTGTCGGGATAAATGTCTACAACAGGTGGATGGAGCCAGCAGACCATATCAGAAGGCTGGGGGTGCATCTAGATCCACGACTAAATTTCAAGAATCACATTACCACGTAGTGCGGAAAAGCACTAAAAGTTGCCCAGCATATGAGACGCCTTAATCCAGTAAAGCGAGGTGCAGCTCCGGGTCCACTAGTCAGGGCGGTCGATTCCTGTATAGTGTCAGTGGCCACATATGGGTCAGAGGTATGGTGACCGGGAATGACACGCCCTACAGCTAGAGGAACTGTCACTTCACAAAAATCACATTTGTGTGAATTAATTGACAAAGTTGTGCATATGGCGCTGAGAGCCGCCCTCACAGTATGGAAAAAAGTGCTGACGGTAGTATTACACAGAGAAGGAGGTATCTCACCAGCTTGGGTTTTGTTGGAAGGAAATAGATTTCGACTTGCAGCAAGAATCAACTCCTTAGATAATCGACATCCCCTTAGAAGCCGGGCCAGTGTGTGCCTAAACATAGGGACACGAAAATATGAGACGAAGAATCGAGGGTCGAAAAAGCCAGAGAAACAGATGTCTCGTGTTCAACGGGCATTCAGACAACTACCACAAGCAGAAAGTGCAGAGCCCTTTCAGGCTCCGAAATATGTGACACAACAAGATAGGAAAAAGAATGGGGTGGAGCGTTTAAACAGTGGGCAAATTCTGTCGGTCCCACAGATATATTTGTATTTTCAGATGGCTCCTCAATAGGACATGGGCGCTCTTCATGGGGCTACTGTCTTCTAAATGGTAACACCATATTACACTCTAATCACCGCCCACTTCACGGATGGGAGGTATTTGACGCTGAAATAATGGGGGCATTTAAAGCTATAGAGAGAGCAACTAATGTAGCCAGAGATGGACAAAAAATTTACATACTTCTCAACAACCAAGCAGCTTTCCGAGCTCTACAAACAGGGGTATCATCCTCTAGTATGAGAGTTGTAAGAAGATTTCATGAACTAGCAAATAAATTCGATGTAACAATCAAGTGGGTACCCGGCCATTCAAACATAAGGGGTAACGAAGCAGCAGATGCTTCAGCTCGAGCTGGACTATCACAACTTCCCCAACCTGATACTGTATCTCGAGTAATCACAACCGCATCTCTTAGACGGCTGATGAATCAAAAACGGCAAGAATTGCTTGATAATTGGTGGAATAAAGCTTGTCCATTCAGATTTAAAGATCTCGAGCTCCAAATGCGACTTGAGAAGCCACCAGAACTAAATCTACCACGACGTCTTCTCCACGCCCTGATTGCTTCCCGTACCGGTCACGGAAATTTTGCGGAATTCCACCGTCGGTTCTATCATGAGGATGCCACTTTAGAGTGTGCCTGTGGGAAGGATACAAATCCAACTCATTTTATTAGATGCCAAAATCATAGATATCTAGCATGGAAATTTACTAGACATACACCGCATGGGCTCTTGGTCAAAAGGTATCTTATCGAATATAACAATTTTTCTAGCTCCATCAATGAATGAATGGAGGGGTTTTTGTGCTGCTGAGAGAATCCTGTGAAAGCCTAAATCTCCCAAATGTTGTTCGGTACAGGAGTCGTGATCTTGGACGTTTGTTTTCCTAGTTATTCTGTCTGTTACTTGTAGTTTGGAGAAGATCTCGGAAAAACAGCCTTCCACCCTAGCACTACCTAGCTTAAATTGGTCTAGTGTATCGGAAATACCCCTGCTGATCTAGTGTGAATCTAGTGTGAAAAAGTTGCGCAAGTCCTATTAGTTGCCAATTTTTTCACAAAAAACAGCCTACCCCCCAGTAAATCTCCAGCCAAAACTCAACTTTTGTGAATAATTCAAATATAAGCTTCAGGAAGGGTTGTGACTCTAATGCATATAATATCATAGGACCATGGAGTTTGCTGGGGGGAGGCCTTTTTCACAGCACTAGAGTTGCCAGCTTAATCTAGTGTGAATAAATTTTGGCTACTGTGAATGATTCACAGTAGTAAGGCCATGAAAAAGCAAAAATTACCATATACAGTAGAGATCTACTGTTAATTTTGTGTGAATTTTGTGTGAACTTTAGAGTTCTTCTTGTCTAGATTTTTCTGGTATGCTCGATATCATTATTGTGAAATAACGTTGATGAATTGAAGATCCTCTCTTAAGAAACCATGTCCGGCAAGACTTTCCGGATGAGGGAAAAAAAAAAAAACAAAAAGAAGCGTTGTGGAATGATCGTACATGATAAGGATGATTTTAGCGCAGAAAACCCCCTATAAAGATCTTTATAAACTTAGCTAGGGCTGTTTTTTTATCCTTGTTTGTTTGGGTGAGCCGAGCTGCAGGGTTAAAAATTAAAGTTTGTTTCACCCAATTTGGATCAGAAAGTAGGAAACGACTCCAAGTGATGTCCCAGTCTGTTTAATCCTTGTACATTATGCCCAAATTAGTATAATACGGCATATAATTCGAATCGAAGGGGCTATACCCTACCATAGGTTTATGCTAGAACACGTACTAACTTTATGTACTAGTACTAACGAGAGGTCGTTTGAGATGTATGTCAAAAATGTACCTGGACTGAATCTCGTACCGTTTATTGATATCGTCAAATAGTAAACATTGAAAACATCCAACGATCCATCCCGTCGTCCTATTATTCGATCATTGCATTATTATATTATCAACACCAAAATACTATAACTTTTAAGCTTGATAAGTACAATGTGCTGGAAAGAGATTGATCCACTTAATTTTATTTCTTAACATTGATCTGGAAGTATATATTTACCTTTTCTTATTATAACCTTCCTACTAAAAACTAGTACACCTTCGTTTGGGTCGTTGAGAGGTTTCAATAAGCTTAATTGGAGATGGGTTTTCCCGGTTGAGCTTCCCGAAGCGAACAGATTGGAGCCACTTCGAGTACTTACCAAACTTAGCTCTCCAACAGGAGCTGTACTATCGGAAGGCATTTTGAATATATATATATATTGGTCTTGTAGGCTGAATCCATAATAAATATAGCGTCAGGCATAAAGTTCTGTGCCAGTAATATTGAAGACCTATGTGCGGTGATCAAAGAAAAGAAATTTACAGCTACACCTTTTTCGAACCCAATGGAACGCTTTGTCAGAATCTATTAAATCCAGAAGTGCTCCAATGGCGAGTCGACCAGTTACGGCGGGTTCTCTAGCTCTTTGGTTCGCGTTTCAAAAATCGTTTTTTACAGTAATGCAATTGTGATTCTCACGCCGCAGTGTCGAAAAGATAGTTTGAGGGAGTGCCTCAACAGTTATTATATTCATACCTGTCTACTCGTGCTATGAGTCTAGTTTTCAATGACTTGAATAAACCGCGAGATTTATCACTGGATCGTCACCATGATGCTCGGAAAGTATAACCTCTAAAACCCATAAGTTACTATCTATTAGCATATCAAACTCTCTTCCAATAATTGATTTCCAGTTGCAGCCAGTTTTAATGGTTGAACGGTTGAACGCTGTTGCAAAATTCTTCCTTGATTTTTTATGCGCATGGCGGTGAATGCATTTGATGCAACCTCTTCATATCTCGCTCCTTTTTGTCTTTTACTGAACGTGCCCGACTGATTTTAAAGCTATAATGCCGATTACATCATTTACTCTTAGATGTTACAAATGTTACAAATTGCCATCTCAAGTCAGTATGCAAGTCTTATGAAGTTGATTAGTGGGACGTATAGATCAGAAAGTTAGTGATCTCGTGATCGACGAAGAGAAATCAGTGTGTCATATCAGAGCTCAATAATCAGTGATCAACGATTGAAGCTGCTCAACAAGTCCGTCTATAATCTAATCAAAATGGCTTACCGAAATGTGTTTTGTTTGTGTGCTTAGAACTTGGGCATGCGCTTTACTACCGGTAATAGTACATACATTACCAAATACAGTGTGTACCAGTAAACTTACTTGTGCGCAAGTAAAATTTTGAAATATCCCGTCTTACTCAGAGCGGTATAACATATCTTATTAGCAATGTTATGCAGTTCTGGTACAGGCGTTGTTATTAGACGTAGACACGGTATACCCATACAGATAATCTCATAACTCATAAAAGATGTGATTTTTTTATGCACATTTGTCCTTATTTAAACATAATTCATAATTTACAAGGATTAAATAAATAGATCGGGATGTTACTCTAGACATCAGGGAATGTGTCTCGAGTCGTTGCCTAAATAAAGTAGATGTAAGGAAAGCTTTCATGAATGGTTTCAGGGATTATCTAGTTGCCAGAGCAACAGTTGGGAAAAAAAAGCCTTTTAAATCTAGGTGATCTGCGATAGGATCTATAACCAAATTAGGTAAAGCATAATTACAATGAGCCGCTCCCTTATCCTATGGCCACGTTGGAAATTGTAGGTGGAGCCACTAGCCACTAGTAGGGGTCTCAGCGGGATGATCTTATTCCAATAAAGAATGATCTGCTATCAAACAGAGTTTATAATACCCTGCCTGTACTTATGAAATTTCTTGGCAAAAAACAAAAACAGAAACAAAAAAAAAAAAAAATGTAGGTGGGTCAATTCTTTTACGTTAAGCCTAATTCAAACATGAATCGCTGCATAAAATATTATGCAATAATACCAATCAAAATTTACAACTGAAAAACTGAAGGAAAGATTCAAAACCCTGATTCACAAATAGGATCAAAAACAAAAGCAGATAAAAAACTTCAGTCCTCTATACTTTATTGGGCTCCTATCAGCATTTTTACCCACTTTTCTTGTGGCCAGCATAATCTCAAAGGAGTTTGACAAAGTAATGAGAAGGTACCGAGTCCCACGCTTGCTTTAAAACCAGTCGAAGTGTTTTTTTTCAAGATCGTTTTTTTTTTTTTTTTTCCCGCTACCCAGAATTGCATGGTTGAACTGAATTTAATCTTTCATGCTGTCCCAAACAGCATCTATCGGATTGATGTCCCGGGGAGTCAAGAGGCTAAGGAATAGAAGTAAAGACTCTCTTCCGCATTTCTTTCATCGTCCTGGCTCCTGCGTGAGAAGGAGTGATGTTCTACATCACGGACAGCCTGGACCGCATAGAGACCCTCCCATCAATTGGAGGTACTCTTTTCTAACTGTATTTTTTTTTTTTTCTGAATCAATCGAGCTTCATTTTTTCTCCCTAAAATTGGCAGGAATCTTTTTTCCGGGTCTGCAAACCAACCCCAGAACATGCAGCCTATTGTACTTCTAATCTTTTCACCTTCACATTTGATATCGTATTCTCCGATAGTCTAAATTACAACATCATTCCAAGGATAAGGCACATGTCATAGAGCAAACTTATCAGCATCCTAATGATTGATTCTCTTAAATACTCACAATCCTTCACCAAAGTTTTGTCGGCCAAGAGAATGAACTTCCTGTCCTCTACAGTTCAGTGGAGGTGGGCTCCAGCCAATTTGACGCATATATAGTTTTAACTGTTTAGATATTATCTAGTTATTACCAAGTAAATGTACGACAATGAGGATAAGCCAACGAAAGTTATGTAATTGTATAGAATATTAATTTTGCATATTTTCGCCTAATGAACCAGACTTAGAATATTATTAAAGTTTACTAGCTCTGCACTAGTATGATATGATCCCTGGGGCGAGAAATGCCCACACTTAGACCCACGTACAATTTTCACTGTTACTATAAGGTATTCATAACCTACCTAGCACAGTAATTAATTAAATCAGGTCGAGCTTGCAAGATTCTCAATGTAAAACAATGAAGCAAAAGATTTGATTGCTACATGTATCCATGAACACAATATATCAAGAAAAAATTTCCTTAACCTCTCTGTACTGCAAATTGCTCAGTGAAATATTTCTGGGATCATCACCGGAGTACCTACCATTTAGATAAGTAGGTTCTACAAACCCTCATATAATCATGTTGGGACTGGGACAAGTTAAACACAAGTTCAGGCGGTAAAGATATCCAGTGGTATTACATAGAGTCTCTGATGAAATGCTCATCGACTTATAATTCTGTGCAGCTACATTAGAATCTGCCGAGACTAATACTCCATGGTGGATAAGATAGCTGTGCGTTGTGACGTATTATGTGTTTTGAATGGATCTACTGTTTTGAGGATGCTTCTGCGTATCACAATACTGCATACAGCTCAACAGATAGATATGGGAATTACGATTGGCCAGGGCTATGGTTCCGACCAATTGGCGTCCATTTTTTGAAGAGTACATTAAGATGTGCGAAGCTGATCAATCAACAAACTCTTTAGCAAATGCAAAGCAAAGCGAGAATGAAAAGGAAATCTCTTGTTGATCATTGGACATTATGAAACTTGTGGTAGCGATTTCTACATTTCGACACAAAGCTACTCTGTAGGTTTTCAATCCCAAGCTAATTGTTGTGAGCTGTGCCCTTGCCTATGTGGCTGGGCTATGTTAGTCAACCCAGCCTTGCCAAAATTATACCGTTGAGAAATATTAAATCTACTTGACTCATCAATTTAATCGATGGCTGAAAGCTAAAGGTAGATCAGGAAAATAGGAATCAGTTATGGTGCTGGGCTATACACTTAAATTAGCGTTCTCCTTCTCAATTGCTTACTCATTGGACATATAAATTATTTGTGACGTTGGTTGTGTGCACTGTCCGCAGCACTTCTATCTACCTTAACAGTGATGAACGTGAGTCTCAAGGAAGGGTTCAGCATTGGTGTCGCTACCCAAGATGATAGAGAGGCTATATGGACCATTTTCCTAGAGGCTTTCGGTACGGACGAATTATGGAAATGCCTAACACGAAATGTCGTTGATTCGAATGAATTGTATCCATGGCTAATAGCACATATGGCTCCTCGATATGAAACACCAGATATGCTTGTCTTTAAGATATCTGAGAATTCATCTGGGTGAGTAATATAACCGTTCTTTGATGGACATGATTGTAAACCAATCTATTGGCCATATTAGTGAAACGAAAGTAAAAGTTGACCATTGTAGGGGGATTGTGGCTTGGGGAGCTATGCAGATCCCCTGGAAATACTTAGAGCCTGATCAAGCTGAGCGACTAAGAACTAAAGCCGCCTCATTCAACCCTCCACCTACTGTTGAAGGCATGAACCCCGAAATTCTGGCTCAGATTGAGAAATCTGTTTACGCCGCAAGATATTTCGGTTATGATCCAGAAAATGACTACCGTGAGTTTGCTTCAAAAACTGGTAAATTCTTAGTCTTAACATATTGAAATAGACCGTCGAGGATCTATGATCCGTCCTGGCTATCAAAAAATGGGATTCGGAACGTATCTTATGCAATTTTGCAATCAGATATGCGATGCAAAAGGTGATCGGCAATGGGCTCGATCTCGGCCTTCATCTCTGTCATTGTTCAAAAAGTTAGGATATGTTGAAAAGGGTAACTTAGATACAAATCTTAAAAAGTGGGGTGGCTCAAAGGAAAAATCTAGTATTCCATTGTTAGTACGTCATCCTACCGTCCCTGGCAGAGACATATTATGAGAAGAAATGTTGCTGAAATTACTTTAATTCTTATTTACATGAACATATATCGGCGTCTGGCACCTGTCTAAGAGGGTAATCTGTGGTTTTACATTTAATTCATAGTCAGTATTTAGTAGGAAAAAATTTCCTTCATTTGCGCATGTCTTCCAAACATGTGAGGCGAGATCAGTATACTACCAAATATTGTTAATTAGCAACGCGTAGTGGGAAAAGGTTATAATCGAGTCATCTTAGATTCCAACTCTCAGTTCTACAAGCGCTTTGCTAAACGAATAAATAAAGATGATCTCACTGTAATTTAACAAGTGAGAAATTAAAGAGAAAAATTGCCCAGACGAATGTTCAATTATATGTCATATAATGATATAGAACTGACACGGGTCGAAGTATTATAACTGAAATAACACATAACCGTGCTACGCCCCATATTAATTTTGGATTTGCCGCAGGCCCACCAACTGTTGCTGAAACTCACCATCAATTCACGCATTTTTTAAAATTTTCAACTAGTAAAGTCTATATTATAAACTAGAAACTGCCTGTGAATGTACGAGATACAATTCAGATGCAGACCTAACTACGGGGGTTGCGACAATTCCAAGTAACACGCGATCGTCTTCGGACACGAGTTCGAGGAGGCTTAGGCAAGAGAGGCTCAAAAGGAGCGAACGAGACGTTTAGCTGTTGAAAATATTTCCCAGCAGTCTCTAAATCTATTTCATTAACTGAATCAAGTTTACAGTAGGTATTGCGCCTATTATGAACACAGATATTTAAGTTTTCCATCGAAGCCTATTATTGCTCCAAACGGCTCACTTTGTAGGACAGAATTGAGCCAGGCCATGTATAAAGCGCCAAAACTGCAAGAAGGTTCATCCCCCCCCCCCCC